>BQNB010067746.1:0-31917 GCA_026074375.1 Tanacetum coccineum | reverse complement strand
TAACTATTTTCTAACTAACGGTACTAACTAATCGATCAGTACTTACATTTTGTACTGTCGGTACTAACTATCACTAACAGTACTAACTATTTGTACTATCGGTACTAACTTACTAAAACATAAATCCTAACACTTTGGACACCCCTTTAGGCCCTAGAACCGCCATAATGTGTTAGTATAAATAGAGGACACATCTACACCATTTTAGACACACTCTAAATCATAAACCCTACCTTTCTTAACCTATCTCCACCACAACTCACACCTCTCTATCCTACCACCCCCACACATTTCCAGAAGTATTGAGGGTGGGTTTTGGTTAGTTTAGTCGCCACTTACATCCTATAATTCATGAAAGAATAGAAAAGAAAACCCTAGATCCATAAACTATCCAATCTCCAACAATCCTTGTTTTTAAATACCCTAAGGGCATACACTCACAACATGAGGCTGATTCCATAAAGGTTTTAGGTAGGAGGAATTGTATTTTGGTTGTTCTTATGGCTAGAAGCTTTCATACTTTGAACTCTAATGTTTGGTAACTTGTTTTTTAATATTCAATCATGTTTATGTTTATGTTTGTGGTGATTTATGTGTTTTGTGATTTGGTTAATGTAATGAATTGTGTCTTAATACTTGTTTGGTTCACATAAGAACTTGTGCTAAAGGGATGTTTGGATTCTTAATTAGTGTTTATTTGGATTATGATGACAACATCATATTCGGTTAAATTGGATCTTGTTCTTGTTTATTGTTTTGGTTAATCATTGTTGAGTCTATAGGTCGAAAGGATTCTCAATAGTGGTTGATTTCAATTCATTAGTTGACAAATGATTTGGTCTTGTGCTTTGTGACAATTGTGCAAGAGGACTAATAAACATAACAAGTAAAGGTTTAATTAAGATTAAAGGTCGAAATGAGTCTTTTGCATATGTATGTTCTAATCATCTTTCAAGTAAATGGAACTTAACAATCGATGGCATCAAAGTCTATAGGTCAAAAGGATTCTTTGTTGTTGTTGGTTAGGCATAAGGCTCATGATATGACCACTTGATTGAGACTTATGCATAATTGATTTATAAGACACTAAACTATTATTATTGGTTCTATAGGTCGAAAGGATTATCAATGATATTATGTTTTCCAAACTAAACATCCTAATAACCATGTGATCATTTGTCCAAACATGTATGTTCTTTGTGTGCTTATTATCTTATTGCTTCTATAGGTGGTTTGATCCGTGACAATCATAACCACCGCCTTGTTACTTGCTTAGACAAACGAACAACACCTGAGTGCAACCAAATCTCTTGGGACGACCTTGATTTACCAATTACTATACTACAAATGACTAGGGTATACTTACCAAAATCTGTCCGTAATTAAACCGGTAATTCTTGTTTATAAATTTAAAGCTCGATGGAGGCACATCAAGTTTTTGGCGTTGTTGCTAGGGATTTACGTTTGTACTCATTTGTTTGTTTGCTTGTCGAATTGATTGCTTATTTTCTCATGATGTTTACTTGAATGCTCTCTTGCTTTGTGTTTCAAAATCTCTCATTTCTCATCTTTTGCTAAATGATCTTGACATCAAAATCAAGTTTTTGATGTTGGGATTCCGTTTCATGTTTGCTAAAAATGCTCGTTTCAATGATTGCTCTCTAAGCGTGCTCGAAATTGGTTGCACAAGAAAAACCACCAAACTTGACCACATGAATTTTGTTTGTCTTTGTTTTCATGTTTCGTGTTTAATTGTGTTCGTTACGTTCATAACATTGTTAGTTTTGTGTTCTTTTCAATACAAATGGGTAGCGGAAATGTGTGTATTAAAAATTCATGATTTTAGAAAAATCTTTCAGAAGGTTGCCTGCCGGGCGGCACACCTGCCTGCCGGGGCGGCACCACTTCATACAAAAAAATAAATGAGCACCCTGCCAGGCGGCTCGGGCAGTTCTGTTTTAAAAAAAATTACAAAAGTAGCCCACCGGACGGCTCAGTGGCCGTGCCGGGCAGCTCAGTGGGTTCTGAGTAAAAAAAATTATGATTTAAGTGCTTGATTAATTGTTTACAAATGTGTTTTTATGAATGTTTAAGGATGTTTTGATTGTTAGGAATGCTGTGTGTGTTTATTTTGTTTAGTTTAAATTTTGTACTCGTATTACTAACTATATATGCTTGTTTTGTGATGTGTTTGCCATGTGTTAGATTAAATCAGTTAAATGTTTCATGTTCTGAATAAGTATGTGTTAAAATGTGGTAGTTTATGCTTATTTCAATTTTTAGTCTTATTTAGTTTTTTAATAAAAGTTAGATTAAAGTTTTAAATAAGTTTTGTCAATTGAATTAATTTAATCCTTTTATAAAAATAGGTAATAAAGCTTCACCTTTAAAAAAAGCATTAAAAAATGTTTTTATGTTTGTTCGTTTAAAATAGTCTTATGTTTGTGAGTGCTTAAAATGTTTTTATTTATCATATTTGTGATGTTTAGATATGTTTCATGTTTGTTCGTATTTGTTTAAAGTTTGTTTCATGTTATTTGTGCTAGCGTGCATTTGTGCTTGTTTAATTCATGTGGTCAAGGAATGAACTTTATGGGTGTGTTCGCTGGAAACCCTCACGAGACTACAACTCGTCCACTCGGGCCACCGAGGGGTTTAAAGGGTTGTTGCATACGCTAAATGCAATCGTGTTGCCTACGAAAGTGTGCTTTCTAATTTTTCGTGTTTTGTAGTTTAGTTTATTTTTGCAGATTTAATAAAGCTCATGGAGGATGGATTGGTTGTGATTTTGTAGCGTATACGGACGCTTTAAAATAATCGATTGATCTTAGAAGCTTATGCTAGCTGTTGCGTAGCAATAATCATATGGAGTTCGATCGCGATTTCTTTTGCCCGGATGTCTGGTTTTCTCTTACTCTTATTTCCCTTTTATTCATACTTTGAAGTTATTTTTCACATTAAGGCCAATACAAAACTTAAGTGTGGGGGAGGTAAATAAGGAAAACGAGACTGATTTTTAAATTTTTCATATTTTTGGGCCAATTTGAAATTTATGTAGACTTGTTTGTCCTTATAGTTGTTTTCACAACATTAGGTTAATATATTAGCACTTGTGCTTGTAAATCATTGTGAATACCGTAGTGAGATCACATTCGTGTGATATAAGTGTATATGCGTGATCAAGAGGCAACCTTAGGAATAAACCCAAATGGCTTTCCATTTACATCTAATGATATTTAGCTAGCCACATCGGTTAGTTAACTTTCCATATGGACCCATTTGTTAGCACTCACTTTTAGTGCTAGATACCCTTAGAACACCCGTTGAGCCATCATGTTCGTTTGATAAAATCCAGAAAAAAGAAAAAAAAATATTTAACTTTAAACCTTAGCCTAACCCTTTGTCAAAGTCTAAATGGTGGGTTGCTAGTTGCTTGGTATGTTGGATAGTTTTTGATGATTAGTAGTTATGCCACACTTCGCCATTTGTGTGTGCCATTCTGACAAAGATGGAGATGTGCAGCTTCATATTTTGTATTTTTGTGGTGTATGTTTATGCGAAGTGTGGGGGAGATTGATAAGTGTAAAATACGCATATCCATTTATGCTTAAAACAACCCAAATAAACCCAAAACAGACCAAAAATGGCAAAAATATGCTTGTATTTGTGTTTTGTGTGTGCAGGTACGGATAAGTCAAAAATCACAAGAAAACAATCAAAAACGAGCAAGCACGGACACGAGAATCTGAAGAGTACAAAAAGAAGCCAAAGGTTCAAAATCCGAAGCCAGGAATGTCAAGCCTCAGTCAAAGACAGTCAAACAATGGTCAACAAAAGTCAACAAGGCCCGCAATATTCCATTTTAACCCTCTAAGTTTCACAAAAGTCCAAAAATAGCCCCTCTCCTCTTAATGGGCCTTAAAAACCCAAATGGGCCTCACCCGGATCCAAAAGCCCAATCCCTAGCCCATTTACCCTTATTATTAAACCACAAGGACCTTTCATACCAATTTCGAAAGTCCTTTTATAACTAGAAATGAGAGAAAAGAAAGAGAGGGACTGAAAGTGTAATATCCTTAAAGTTCAAAAATTCCTTTACCCATTTTAGTTATAAAATAGGCGCGAAGTCATTTTTACTATTCATCGTCTTCTACAAATCACCACATGTGTAAAATCAAGGGGCAAACGTCAATCAAGGGGTTAGATGGTCAATTCATGAGCTCCTAAATACAATGGCAAGGACAAATTAGTCTAATCAAGAGGAAATAATGGTTCACTCAAGCTCCAAGGATACGTCATAGCAAAGAAGCACAAAGTTATGTGGGTTTTTTGTGCTAAATCACTCAGAGAACTAGCACAAATGTCACATCAAAGAATGACATGCTGGCAATCCTCAGGTGTCCACAAATCAATCCAACGGCCACAATAGAAGCTCAAATGATTAAAGAAATGATTGGGTGAGATTGAAAGTTTGGAGAGCAAGGCAAAAGGCTAGAAGGATCCAAGACAGCCTATAAATAGGCCTCACTTCTCACACACACACCATCTAGTTTTTCTTAGTAATTTTTAGTTTAGCTTAATTTCGTAATTTTACTTAAATGTTTTGTAATTTTTTTTAAGCAATGTAATCAGTCTCTTCTATTAATGAAATTCAGTTTTAAAGCTTTTCAAATCTCACTCTTAAGTTTCTCAAATATTAAGCTATTTCTCATAAGCCTGTCATAAGCTCATTTTAAGCTCTTTCAGTCTATAAGCTGAAATAGAGCTTATTGAATTCAGAATTAATCTTACTTAAACCTTAAATCAGTTTAAACTTACATTTATTATGGACCTTATTGGAAATGAGCCTTTTGGAAGGGGATCTTAAATTGGAAGAGATCCCAGGGACTTTACCCTAGCTTGTCTAATAAGCTAGGGAGCTTGTAGCTGCCCTATTGGGAACCTTTTGTTTAGCTAAAGGTTCAAGTAAGTTTTCATTTACTTTTCATAATTTCATTTCTAGCTTAATTTTAGCTTAATAGTGTAGATCTGCTTATTAGCTTATTAAAGTTGCTACATTTTATTGGAGAAGCATGGAGGCAACAATGAGAAGATGAAGTGAAAAACTAAAAGATGAAACTTTGTCTTTAGCTAAGCGGCCTATGAAATAATGCCCTAGGAATAAACTTGGAACCCGATGAGTGGATTAAAGATATGGATGCTCAAATACATGACCTATTAAAGTTATTTTCTTCATACAAAGCATACAACAGGAAACTAATCTTTGGAGCAAACTTGCGCGTAAAATCATAGCCAATGTACATTTCTTACGACTCCCGTAAAAATGAAATGTTTGAGCACGTAGATAACTTAACATATAACTTGCTTAGTGTAGGTCAAATATGTGATAATAAATGCAAAGTAATATTTACCGAACACGATAGCGAAATAATCAAAGACGAAAAGGTTATAGTATAGAATAGTGAAAGAGAGGAATAATGTAATATGAACTAGAAATAACCGAAGACAAAATATGCCTTGCAACATTGGACGAAAACTCCACACTATGGCATAGGAGATTAGGTCACGCTAATATGAAATTAATTCAATTCATTAGCATCTAAATAATTAGTTAGAAAACCTAGACCAAACTAAAAATACGACCGACATTTTTGTGATGCTTGCAAAATAGAAAAACAACTCGGCGAGACTCAAGATACAAAATATAGTTTCAACAACTAGATGCTTAGAACTACTTCACATGGATTTGTTTGGCCCCTCCGCCATACGAAGTTATGGAGGGAATCGTTATACCTTAGTAATCGTAGATGACTATTCTCGATTCACATGGACTAGATTTTAGAAAATTAAAACCTGAAGCCTCGAAAAAATTAAAATATTTAGCAAAACATTCCAAAACAAATTAGATTTCCCATGTATCAATTAGAACGGATCATGGTCGGGAATTTGATAATGAAGTACAATTCGGAAACTATTATGATTTAAATAGGATATCTCAAATTTTTCCGCTCCTCGTACTCCACAATCAAATGAGTAAGTAAAAAGAAAAATCGCACTCTACAAAAATGAGTAGAACCATGTTAAACGAACAATCCATTCCTCAAAATTTTTGGTAATGCGGTCGATACGTCAACCTATATAATTAATAGAGTTTCCTATAGATTTAATTTAAAAAACATCCATACAGTTGTTAAAGGTAGAAACCAAACCTTAACTATTTTAGAGTATTTCGAAGTAAATGCTTTATTCTTAATACAAAAGATTACCTCACCAAGTTCGACCCAAAGTCATACGGAAGGTGTCTCCTAGATATCCAAAATAGTAAAGCTGACATAATATTAACAAACATACAATGAAAGTTTAAGAAGTCGTTGAACGTAACTTTCGATGAAACTCCCCCCGCCTAAAAACATCACACCATGGAAGATGATGAGTTAGGTACGAAGAAGAAACATTGATTAGTAAAACAAAAACCATAGGCAATCGATCTTGAAGACATCTCATTGAAAATAAACAATTATAAATATAAAGAATCCAAAACTCACTCCTTTTAAAAAACGTTATTGGTAAGTCCTAAATCAAAGAACTCGTTATGTCGCAAGCTCAAGATCAAAAGCAATTTCTTTTGCTTTATTTCACAATAGAACCTAAAATATAATGAGCATTAAAAATAAAAATTTGGGTAATGGCCAGCCAAGAGGAACTAAACCAATTTAAAAACAAATGATTGTTTGGAATAGTCCCAAACCATGAATAATGAACCATCAAGGAAAAAAAAATGGGTATATAGAAATAAACTCATGAAAATAGCGTAGTAACTAAAACAAAGCTAGTTAGTCGCCCAAGGTTATAATCAACAAGAAAGGAATTGATTATGAACGAAACATATGCACCCGTACTATACTAATCCATAAAATACTTTTAGCTTATCTTGCGTACAGACTTAAGTATATACCAAATGGATGTGAAAGAGTGCATTCTTAACTTTTATCAATGAGAGGTTTACTGGCACAACCTCCGATTTCATTGACTTCACAAAACCATTATTCTATAACTTAAGAAAGCTCTTTATGGTCTAAAAAACAACCCAAAAACTGGTATGATCGATTTAAAGCCTTTCTTATTAAACATGATTATCCATGGATGGTAGATAACAACACTCTTCCTAAAAAGAAAGACTCCAACCTCATTATAATCCAAATATATGTTGATAGACATTAATACTCGGATCACTTGTCTAAATTTGTCGATGACTTTGCCAAGATCATGCATGATGAGTTTGAAATAAGTATGATAGGGGAACTAAATTTTTTCTTAGGATTACAAATAAAACAATTAGATAAGGAATATTTTTTAATCAAGTCAAATATATAAGGAAATGCTTAAGAATTGGACGAGAAAGAACTCCTAAGCCAATAAAAACCCCTATGTCTACGAAACCAAACTCACGAGAGGACAAAAGTGTGTCCGTAATAATACCAATATAGAGGCATGATAATGTAAAGTTATTAACTTAACGCAAGTAAACCGATACATTTTATGTTTGCCTTTGTGCCCAGCTTTCAAGAGGATCCCAAAACCTCTCACCTAGAAGCGGTTAAGCGTATCTTCTGATACATTAAAGGCACTACGTATTTAGTGGTGTTTGCACGTTTATAGGATGTTGCCTAACATCTTGGTTTTCGAAGAAGCAAACCGCTTTTGCCATCTCCACAACCGAAGCGGAATATGTAAGCGCCAGAAAGGCATGTCAACAAGCTCTATGGATGAAACAAGCTCTCATAGACTATGGCGTTAGGTTAGATGACATTCCAATAATGTGTGATAACAAAGAGGCTATAGACTTAAGTAAAAATCCCATTGAACACTTACGAACAAAACACATTGAGATTCGCCATCACTTCCTTCGCGATAATGTTCAAAAAGGGAATATCTCTATAGAAAATGTCTCATCAGAAGACAACATAGCCGATATTCTAACTAAACCACTTAAACGTGAGCCATTTAACTACTTACGTCTAGGTCTAGGAATGATGGAACAAATTTATTAAGTTTTCGGCATAATAAAGAAATGATAATCATCAATGAACCATTTGTCAAAAATCTGAGAAAAAATTTTCTCAACAGGTGGTGGCCCCCTTAATTCATAAAAGGCGGCCTCCTTAATTTTAAGGGGACCACCCACCTGACTGACAAAAAAAAATTCTCTGTATCTAGGTTTCTATTTTACACAAAAACACAAGATTAGAAAAAGTTTATAAGCAAACTTTTACTAATTCTTCTATCTAAATGCATATCTCTTTATACATATAGACAATAGTCCCAATCTATTACTTTCTAAAAAGTTCTTCTCACAACTAGGAGCACATAAAAATCAAGTCTCATATATTGTTGAGATATGCTAAAAACATTTTTCACATATGCATAATGTTCTCTTACTTGTTGTCAAAAGTATATAATCTAATATATATTTTCGACAATCTTGGTTGAGCAAAATTAAATCAATGAGCATTTGAATTATTTCTTAGGTTTTACATGTCTTAGTGTCGAAATAAACGTTACTCCACATTTGTCGCACTTAGTGTTTGCACAAAAATTTGGTTCATTTTTAACTTAACCCTCTTGTCAAGAAAAATTATTTGTGCATTATATCTAGTTACTATTTCATATGTTCTTCACTCTTTTGGTCTTCTATTTATATATGAGTATATGCCAAAATTATGTGAAATAGTTTTATCCTACATCTTGTCATACATATGTAGAATGTTGAATAGTGGATACGTCGTATTGGTTTCACCCAAATACGTCGTATCCATTCTTGGACACCAATTTTCCTAGATTTAATAAAGTAAAGAAAACATACCTTGGCCTCCGCAACATATAATCACCATCCTTATAATACTGTTTAGGGTCGAACGGAATGCCAAACGGCACATACAAATTCTTAATAAGATTGAATAGCATCCCGTTGACAAAATGATTCCAAGCCACGATACTCACATTTAATCCCATGATAAAACTTCCCATAATGAAAACTTTTCTGATTTTATCGTGACTTTCCTTAAGAAGTTTATTTGTATTTTCATTACCCTCGAAGATTGTATCATATCGATTTTATTTTCATTATTGCCTTTATCCGATTTTAGATTATCAGGATAAACTATGTTGAAAGGGAAAAGATCATTAAAGTACAAAACGTTTTGTTCCTTTTCATCATATTTGGACAATAATGTTTCATCTTTTAAACCAAATTCATTGATATGTTGAGGGCATAAAGTTGGTACAGTTGAGAGGTCCGATTTAGACGTTAGAGCATCATTGTAAACAATGGCTGGAAATTCATTCTCAAAATCTTTAAAGAAGTCTAAATCATCAATACAACTGACCGTAGGCTCGGGTGATGGAAATAAAGGCATATTGACTTTTTCAATGTCATTTTCCGAATCCGTTTTCAAACCATTGGTAGAAATTATTTTATAAGAAAACGAGTTTCTATCAAAAACTACCGTGTAATCTTCATCGTCGAAATCGTCAAACGAAATTCTAAAGTTAATTTCATCGTTAGGAGAACTTACCGTGGGTTTACAAGATAGTGTTTCATTTGATGTTAAACTATCATTGAAGACTATAGCTGGGAATTCATTTTCAACGGATCTGAGGTCGTGAACGTCTTCATCGTACCAGATCCTACCATACTTAGCATTTTCCCAGTTAAACACTTTCCCACGTTTTTGAGCTTTTTCTTCCTCGAGCCTGATGTATTCCTCTATAGTAATGTTCGGATCATCCATCCTGTAATAAACTTACTAGGGCAGAAAATCGTCAAATATCAAACACGTCGTATTCAGTAAACTGAATACGCAGTATTACATAAATAGAATAAACAAACAGGAATATAAATTATTCTAAGCTATACTAATCCTAAAGGTTAGGTCTAATCTAATGCTAAAAACCAAAATATCAAATAAAAATCAAGATTAATTCTCACTCCTCGGAAACAGAGCCAAAAACTTGATGTGTTGTAGTTAGGGGTATGATTTGTGATTCAAGTTTTAAATTTATATTTTGCCGACTTAACCAAAAACAACACTTTAACACGCAGTGTACCCGATCGATGGGAGTTTCGTGGTAAGTAGGGTGTCGAACACATAGAGCGAAGTTAAATCTTTTAATTTATTAATACTTTGGTTTTTCTAATCTAAGTTAGTATAATCTAAGCTAAACCCATGTTAATCCTAAATCTAATGGATAAGGGGGGTTTTTAGTCTGAGAGACTGACACAAGTTTTGTGGTGACTAACATCAATTCAAGACACTTTAACCCATGCAAGGGGGCCAATATTAAAGAAGTTAAAAAGGCGGTTTAGCCAAAGATTAGAAAAACGGTATTAACCATTCTTATTCCAATAAAGAATGTTGGTTGGTTATTAGTGCAAATGATTACTTATCTAGAGGCGGCATTTACACTTATTAAGACTCTAGGAGTTACTTTCTTCCTAAGGGGGACCTAGGACACGTAGAATTCTGTCACAATTAAACGCATCTACATAAAGCATCCTAATATATTGATTATAATATCACTCTAGAGACACACGGTGTTGTCATCGAACCCTAGCTAATAGAGGACTTTACCACTTACGCTGAACGGTAATTGTATTAGGTGGTAGTCCACAATCCAAACTATACCAATGATCAGAACGTTATTAGTTAGTAATCAAGCACCTCTACAATGGTATAACCAGTTCAATCCATGCAAGCAAGACGTTATTAGTGATCCTATTTGTTCCACCTACATGCATTAGTATATGGAGAGCTATCATGGACTCTTAAATTACGCCCAAACAACACCGAAGTTACAGCGTATTAAATATGTAGGACTAGACCCAGTTGAATGATAGGTCGCATACTTAAGCATGTAAACAAGTATAAATTGATAAACATAACCAATAATTCAACGATAAATTAAGAAACTAAGATAAACAAACCAGACATTAAGATCTTCATAACAATGGGCCTTCGAACGTCATAATTAATACAAAAGTAATGATTTAGCCAAGGTAAACTAACCGAGTTAACGAATGATACCAAAAACTAAACGATTACAAGAGTATAAGAAATTACATGTTGTCTCCTATGGAATGAATCGCGCTGCTCGACCTCTTTTGCTCTTTTTCTCCTCTGAAAATTGACTTTTATGGTTTAGGTATTGAAACACTTTCAATTTATTAATACTTTGGTTTTTCTAATCTAAGTTAGTCTAATCTATGCTAAACCTATGCTAAACCTATGTTAATCCTAAATCTAATGGATAAGGGGGTTTTTCAGTCTGAGAGACTGGCACGGGTTTGGTGGTGACTAAAACCAATTCAAGACACTAAAACACACGCAAGCAAATTAACAGAAGATAAAAGAGCGGTCTAGCCAAATATAAGAAAACTGTATTAACCATTATTAATCCAATCAGAACGTTGGTTTGTTTATTAGTGCAATGATTACTTATCTCGAGGCGGCATATCATTCTTAAGACTTAGGCGTTACTTCTTCCTAAGACCTAGACACGTAGAATTCTGTCACAATTAAACGCATCTACATAAAGCATCCTAATATATTGATTATAATTCATCTAGAGGACGACACGGTGTATGTCATACGAACCCTAGCTCATAGAGACTTTACCCACTTACTGCTTAACGGTAACTTGTATTAGGTGGTAGTCCACAATCCAAACTATACCAATGATCAGAACGTTATTAGTTAGTACTAAGCCACCACCTACAATGGTATAACCAGTTCAATCCATGCAAGCAAGACGTTATTAGTGATCCTATTTGTTCCACCTACATGCATTAGTATATGGAGAGCTATCATGGACTCTTAAATTACGCCCAAACAACACCGAAGTTACAGCGTATTAAATATGTAGGACTAGACCCAGTTGAATGATAGGTCGCATACTTAAGCATGTAAACAAGTATAAATTGATAAACATAACCAATAATTCAACGATAAATTAAGAAACTAAGATAAACAAACCAGACATTAAGATCTTCATAACAATGGCTAATACCCGAAGGTATTAGCCTTCGAACGTCATAATTAATACAAAAGTAATGATTTAGCCAAGGTAAACTAACCGAGTTAACGAATGATACCAAAAACTAAACGATTACAAGAGTATAAGAAATTACATGTTGTCTCCTATGGAATGAATCGCGCTGCTCAACCTCTTTTGCTCTTTTTCTCCTCTGAAAATTGACTTTTATGGTTTAGGTATTGAGAATATAATTTAGCACACTAAAAACTCGTTTTTGAGTTTTCTATTTATAAGGTCTGGAGTCGGTGTCGATACGGCGTATCCAAGGTCTTGGATACGGCGTATTGTGGGTTTCTTGGAGTAGGGATCACGTTTGATATCTTCCAGAATATTTTATTCCCATATAGCATTGAATACGGCGTATTGACTTTCCTGGATATAGCGTATTGGTCTTGTTTCCTTCGTGGTCTTTGGTGAGTGCAGGCACGCCATTTCTTCCTTGATGGATACGACATATTGGTCTTCTGAACAGTAATCTTCAAATATCTTCATTTAAGCTCCAGAATGTGTGCCTTTTAGTCAACTTTCACCAAGTACTCCATAATTACTGCAATTCTCAAACATGAACGATTAAGCAATAATTCTTTACAATAATTATACAAAATGGGTTAATTACATAGGATAAATGATGCAATAAAATAGACGTTATTTTATGTCATCAACAACGCACAGATCTACCATATGGTGGATCCGTGGATACCACGTTTCTACAAAAACCACCAAAACTGCATTTGCAGCCAAAACTCAAAACAAATAAAGAAATAGGCAAGTAATGTCGCAAAT
This sequence comes from Tanacetum coccineum, assembly GCA_026074375.1. Classification (NCBI taxonomy): domain Eukaryota; kingdom Viridiplantae; phylum Streptophyta; class Magnoliopsida; order Asterales; family Asteraceae; genus Tanacetum; species Tanacetum coccineum. The sequence goes on along the minus strand of BQNB010067746.1, from coordinate 19,041 downwards.
ATAGACTAATCGCATGTAATTCATTACACATAATCTAATAGTCTTGCACATTATCCTGCTAATATTACACATACGAATTTTAACGTACTCTAGTTAAGATTTTAAAGCTTCCTATTACATACTTATTTTAAATTACCATTGTGAACGATCATTATCGTGATGATCATGGAGACCGCAACAATAATCATCAATGATTTCATTATTGGTGGGGAATTTGCTCATCATGTCCATTGAGGGATTAAAAGAAATGAATTGTTTACTTTTGAGAGAGAAACGAGTTCTTTTAATTATTTTGAAGAGCTTGGATAGAAGGAGATCGTAAGGTAACGGCTCATTTGGAGAGTTTTTGGAATGTAGCATTCGTTTAGCCATGAAGGATTGAAAACCAATCATTGTTTAACAGATAAAATTGAAAAGATCGATAGAGTTCAATGAGAAATTGTGGGTAAATCTTTCCATCTAAGTGGTAGAAGGATTGAAAACCATTTTTAAGAAAGATTTCTTCAAGATTAACTTGAGTGTTGAAGTTGTTATCAATGATTATTCCTTCGTGTATGGTGCGATTTGGAAAGTCTTCATATGAAATTTAATATCTAAGTTGTTTATTGTGATTTCAATGAGAAAATCTCATAGATAAAATATAATGCGATTTCTAAGTGTGTGATTATATGAACGTAATGTGGATGTGCGGTTTGCTTGACTTAAACAAAAGAAAAGTAGCGATAATACTAGTAATAAGAAAACCTTAATGCACAACCTATGTTTGATATTGCTCTAGGCGAATGAAACGAGAAATGCTTATGAATTAAGCATTTCGTTGAGATCATTCATGAGCCCTGATGCATGAAGAAAGCATTTTTGCATTGTATTAACAATGTAATTAAACAATACTTGTTTTGAAAAATTCCTAGAAGTGAGGTTTTATTCAAAAATCATAATTTGGGGTTTTCGGCGAAAATTAATTTTTGGCGAATCATATTAATTATGCATTCCAAGTATCATAATAGTTATACATTACTATATGTTAGTCCTAATTGTGTGAAAATTGAATGAAAAATCAAAATCCCCAAATTGTTTGGTTTGTGTAACATCCAAACCCTAGACACAAAATTAAAAAGAAAATAAGATGAAATCACTTACAATAGTAGTCTTAGATTTATGATTTGTTGATGATCTTTGTGATTGATTGCTCCAATTGCCTGTTATTATGATTTAGTTTGTAGGGTTTTGGAGTTTTAGTTCGTGTGTGTGTTTGGATAATGATATATATGGTCCCAATTTGTTTAAAAACTAGTATTTACCTGTGTTCTGAGACTCACGGATCTACCTAAATAGGGACGGATCTCCCTGTTGTGGATCCATATATTGTAGGTGAAAAAAATTTGGGCAGAGTTGATTTTTAAGCAAATTGAGACAAGGTGTTGTATTTTTGGCAATTGGAGTGTGTTATATATATTATTAGGAGTATGTGATTTAATTTTTAGAGTCGGCGTTCAAGTTTTGAGCGAACCATGCAACTTGTTATGAATTTCCCGATGGAATTTCAATGTAGTCGATCCTACTAGGAGAGTGTTAACTTTTAGCATAAATTTGACCATTGCTAATAACACAAGCATTTATGAATATTTAGACTCAACAAAGCATCGTCAACGCAAGTATGAATTGCAATTCGATGATTGTTCTTTTCGTCCTTTTCAATCGATTTTGTAATTTCATGTATTCACCATACATGTAGACTTTGAAAATATCTATGGTCATTTTATTAATATTTTCTTTATCTAGTAAAATTCTAATCTTGATTATGTTCATGATCAAAGGTTTTGTAATTGGAACTTTTAATGAGAATTAACATCTTTTGAATAATGATTAATTACTTCATTAGATTTTCGTTTACGATTATTTTTGAGATAATGGAGGGTCACTATCCATGATGAGTTCCATCATTCCTAATCCTAATCTTAAATAATTAAATACTTTACTTTTTAAAGGCTTAGTTAATATATCGGCTATATTATCTTCGGATGCAACTTTCTCGATCGAAATGTTTCCCTTTTGGTCGTTATCGCGAAGAAAGTGGTAACGGATTTCTATATGTTTAGTTACTTAAGTCGATAGCGCCTTTATTGTCGCACATAATCGGAACGTCGTCGAGGCGTATGTCGTAGTCGATGAGAGTTTGTTTCATCTATAATGCTTGTTGACATGCCTTCCCGGCTTAGACGTATTCGGCTTCGGTCGTGGAGATAGCAAGGGACGTTTGTTTCTTAGCAAACCAAGATGTCAAACAACATCCCATGAACATACAAACGCCGCTAATGCTTTTACAATCAACGTAATCGCCCGCATGGTCGGAGTCGGCATAAAATATAGTTTCTACTCTGGTTCCTTTCGGATACCATAAACCTAAATGTATAGTTCCCTTAATATACCTAAATATACGCTTAACGGCTTCTAAGTGGGTAATCTTAGGATTTTCTTGAAAACGAGCACATAAGCAAACACTAAACATAATATCAGGCCTACTTGCGGTTAAATAAAGTAAACTACCAATCATACCTCGATATTTAGAGATGTCCACGGAGTCGGCTTCATTGTCCTTAGTGAGCTTAATCTCCGTCGACATTGGCATCTTGGTTGGTTTGGAATCTTCCAACCCGAACTTCTTTAACATCTCCTTGATATACTTGGATTGATTAAAAAATACTCCGTCTTCCATGTGTTTTATTTGAAAACCCAAGAAGAAGTTCAACTCCCCCATCATACTCATTTTAAACTCGTCGTGCATGATTTTCACAAAATCATCACACAAGTTTTGACTTGTGGAACCAAATATAATGTTGTCGACACATATTTGAACAATGATAAGATGTTACTTTGATTTCTTAGTTAAAAGTATGTTATCGACCATTCCCATTGAATACTCGTGTTTTATCAAAAATCATTTCAGTCTATCATACCAAGCCTTTAGAGCTTGCTTAAGACCATACAAACCCTTTTTAAGTTTATAAACATAGTTTGGTTTTTGAAAATTAATGAACCCCGGAGGTTGAGTAACGTAAACCTCTTCGTTTATAAAACCGTTTAGAAAATCACTTTTTACATCCATTTGGTATAATTTAAAATCATTTGCACAAGCAATAGCAAGAAGTATTCTAATTGACTTTAACCTAACTACCGGAGCGTATGTTTCATCATAATCTATACCTTCTTGTCGATTATATCCTTGTGCGACTAACCTAGCCTTATTTCTAGACACTATACCATTTTTGTCTAATTTATTTCTAAAGACCCATTTTGTTCCTACGACGGATTGACTCATGGGTAGAGGGAGTAAATCCCAAACATCATTAGCTACAAATTGATTTAGTTCTTCTTGCATAGCTACAACCCAACTTTCATCTTTTAATGCCTCATTAACATCTTTGGGTTCTATGGTGGATATAAAACAAAAGAAATTACTATGATTTTGGGCTTGAGATCTTAAGGTTCTTTTATTAATATTTCCTATGACTTGATCTAGTGGATGATTTTTGGACTCCTTAATATTAACGATTTAGTCAACTTCTATCGACTCATCTTCTTCATTATTATTATTTACTACTTTAATATTATTTCTAATAGCTTCTTCTTCACCAACATCATCATCAACCAATGGTGATAATTTGGTTGAAGGAGGACTTTCATCGAATGTCACGTTGAGTGATTCTTCGACTTTCATTATATGTTTATTTAATACTATATAGGCTTTACTATTTTGAGAATATCCTAGAAAAACACCTTCGTATGACTTTGTGTCAAACTTGGTTAGATAGTCTTTAGTATTTAAAACGAAGCACTTGCTTCCAAATACTTTAAAATATTCTAAAGAGGGTTTCCTACCTCTAAATTTTTCATAAGGGGTTTTTCTTAGTATTGGTCGAATTAATATTCTATTTAGTATATAAGTTGACGTATCAACGGCATTGCACCAAAACTTTTGTGGAATGGATCGTTCGTTAAGCATAGTCCTAGACATATCTTCCAATGTTCTATTCTTTCTTTCTATTACCCTATTTGATTGCGGAGTACGTGGAGCCGAGAAGTTTATAGTAATGACAGTCATCACAATAATCTCCGAATTGTACTTCTTATCAATTTCTCGACCTGATCCTTGTCTAATGCTTGCTATATGAACTACCTAGTTAGTTTTGAATTTTCCTACTTAATAATTCAAATTTCTCAAAAGCTTCATTTTAGTTTTTAGAAATCTAGTCCATGTATACCTAGAATAATCATCTACTACTATTAAGGTGTATAAATTACCTCCATAGCTTTTAATTGCCGACGAAACAAATAAGTCCATGTGTAATAATTCTAGATATCTTTTAGTGAAAACCATATTTTTAGCTTTATGACTTGCACGAGCTTGCTTTCTAATTTTGCAAGCATCACAAATATGTTTATCATATTTTAGCTTAGGTAAATTTCTAACTAATTCTTTAGATGACAAAGATTGAATTAAACGCATATTTGCGTGACCAAGTCTTCTATGCCATAAGGTAGAGTTATCCACTACCGTGGCAAGATATAATTTGTCTTGAGACTTATTTCCTAATTTCATTACGTATAAACCATTTTTTCTAATTCCGTTTCATATTATTTCACCATCTTCTTCCGTGAATAATACTCTACACTTATTGTCACAAATTTGACTGACACTAAGTAAGTTAAATGCTAAGTTATCTACATGTTTTACATTAGATATAGTAAGAGGGTTATTTGAGATCGTACATTTGCCTATGATCTTTCCTTTTAAGTTACTTCCAAAGACAACATTACCTCCGTCGTATGCTTTGTAAGTAGAGAATAGACTTTTGTTACCGTTCATATGTTTGGAGCAACCACTATCTTTAATCCATTTGTCTGGTTCTAAACATGTTCTCAAGCATACCTATTTCAACAAAAACAAATTCAAGCGTTTGGTCCCCAATATCTCATGGGTTAGAAAACGTTAGTGTTGTACATCCCTTGCATTTGTTGCAATTGATTGGGATGTTGAAATGGAATACAATTTCCCATATGCAAAGCCTTGACTTTGATTGTTGTTACAATTAATAAGATAGAAGTTTTGGTGAATTGGTTCTCTGGAGTTTCTTCTAGATTGAGGTGTGTTATATCTTGGTTGAGAAAAGATGTTTCTTCTAGGCGGAGGTGTTTTCGACCTAGACTCGATTTTGACATAACCTAAACCACTTTTAAGTGATGGTTTTAAAGACGGTTTCTTTGATTCTTCGATCCTATTATGTATTAGTTTCTTCCTAGTAATGACAAAATCCGATCTCGAAGACATGGGTAAACTAAAAACGTGTTCTGCCACTTTTTCAGCAACCGTGGGATTCACGGATCCAGGTATGGTAGATCCGTGCACCTTTATGATAGATCCGTCGGTTGCATTTTTAGTGGACGACCCAACAAAACTCATGGTTTTAGTTCCGCTTGTTGACGCTTTACAACTATCAAATCCTAGACCTAATTTACAACTAGATGACTTTTGATTACTTAACATTTCTCTTAGTGAATTAGCGCTTTTATCAACTTTACAAACTTAACTTGAGTTTCCTTAAGTCTAGCATTTTCCAACTTAAGTTCTTGACATAACTTACACGTAATATCAATTTTATTTACTTCTCTCAAGTTTCTTAATTTTCTCGTTCAATTCTAAAATTTCTTTTTCTAAAAGGTCTCTTTTAGTTTTCAAAATTTTATTCTTGTTAATGATTTTTAAGCTAATTTTAAATAATCTATCGTATTCTATTCGCATAGTATCATTATCAAGAGAAGATGCATTATCACTATAATAAGAAGAGTTAAGAGTTACCTCATTTGACGATTGAGTCATGAGACAAGTTTCATCATTGGTTTTATCTTCGGTGTGGTTTTCGCTATCGCTCCAAGAACCTCCAATGAAGGCCTTTTGATCTTTGTTACGAGGTGGTTTTGGACAATCGCCAATGAGATTATTTGGATCACCTCATCTAAAGCATTTTCGGTCACTCTTTCCTTTCTTCTCATCCCTTTGTCGAAATGACTTCTTTTCTTCTCTTGGTTGCCTAACAAGTTTACCCTTTCTTCTAAAGTTCCTTACGGCCATAGCATATTCTTCGTCATCACTTCCAGATGTCGAAGTTTCATCATCACTAGACTTATTCTTAGCTTTTAAGGCAATGGTCTTAACTCTTTCCTTTTTGCCTTTATAGATTTCAGAATCTTTTTCCATGACAACTTCATGTACTTTTAGATTCTCGATAAGCTCATCTAGAGCCGGTGATGACAAATCTTTCGATTCTTCAATCGTCGTGACCTTTGCTCTCCATTTAGGATGTAGAGCCCTAAGAAACTTCCTAACATAGTTCTTGCTAGAGAAACCTTCATCAAGAGCTTTAAGACTAGTAATAATAGTGTTAAATCTAGCAAAACTGCTATCAATAGATTCTTCTTCAAGGATAGTAAATTGTTCATATTGTTGAACAAGAAGATCAATTTTATTATTCTTTACTTGGCTATTACCTTGATGTGTGATTAACAACGATTGCTAAATATCTTTAGCCGTTTTACACATAAAAATTCTTTCGTATTCCTTTTTAGGTAAAGCATTATAAAGAACCAATTTAACTTTATTATTTTTAGCAAGTTTCTTTTTAAGATCGTCGGATTGTTCTTCAAAGGGAACAACCTCTAAAACTTGGGTAACTTCATTTTTGGCAACCGGTGAAAAATCATCATTCAAGATAATATGCCAAAGATCTAATTCTTTTTCTTTCACATAAGTTTTAAATTTATTTTTCCAATATATAAAATGAACACTTTCAAAAAGTGGTGGTCTTTTCATAGATTGCCCTTCTAGATATTTATCCAAATTCATAGATCGATTCAAGCTTTAATGTACAATATACGTTAAAGATCTTGGGTGACCTTGGCTTCTGATACCAATTGTGGAAACTAGAAGGGGGTTGAATAGTTTTTACCGTTTTAAAATAAAACTTAGATTGTCAACTTATGTGAACTCAAGAGATATACACAAGTGTATATGATAGCGATGCAATAAGTAAATAAGTAATCTACGAAGTATGAACAAGTAAAGATAAGAAAGATCAAACCGATGACACAATGATTTATAGTGGTTCGGATACGCGGATATATGCTCCGGCTGTGTGCGGTCCTACATCGGAATGCGTCTCCGCAAGGTTACCCAACTCGACAGTTCTCTTCACTATGCCAACAAGCTCCCTTTAAGCGGAGAAAACCGTACAATGTCGCTTACACTTTTTCTGGTACAAAGCTAAATACTGAGTTGTACTTCGAGATAGAACCAATCTAACACACTATGTATTTTGTGGCCTAAATACTAACCTATCATACACAAATGATATACACAATACACAAACAGATGTTATACAAGATGATGATTATCACAATCGTGATGGACACACTAAACTTTTAACAATTGGCATGCTTAAGTCTTCGTAAATGTTCTTCAATTAAAGAGTGGAGTGAGCTGTTCACTTATAATGGGATTATGTAACAAGATAACGATCAGAATATGAAAAGATAAAAAGTGTGTGTAAAAATATTTGTCATTTGTTGTCTTAATATGAAGACTTAAGGGTGCTTATTTTATAGGCAGCTACTTGAAATTCAAATGCTGTCCCAAACAGCTGGATGGTGCGACCCACGGATCCACCATCAGCTGGATCCGTGCCTTGTTATGGTGGATCCGTCCGAGGAGCTGGGACAACATTTGTCATTTTATGATTAACCCCAAATCTATACAAAATATTGTTTTGTACTTATTAAAACTAGTTTAATAGATTCTTCTAGAACAAAATATTTCTTATCACCAATAAGGAAAGATTTTCTAGATTTGGAAAGATTTGGAAAGATTGTTTCCACTTATGGTTAATCTTATTTTGTCTTACATGATTAATATAACTAGCTTATAATTAATCATGTGTTAACTTAAATCATTTGATTAGAAAAGGTTTATGCAAATGATAATATTTTTCTTTGATCATTAACTATGTTTAATAATGTCATATTCATACCTTAAGTGATTTGTCTTCGTCAAGTAAACTTTCGACTAAATAACTTGTTTACGTAAACTTTTACGTAGTATGACATTATATTTGTTATTATCAAAACATGAAGATCATTAAATATAAATATCGATTTTGCGCAAATATTTGTATTAACAAGTTTGTTATTAGTGTTGAATTGAGATTCAATATAAGGTTTTGTGTGTGTTAAATTATATTTTTCTTCACAATCATGTTCAGAAAGTGTTAAATATGAACATTATCTATCTATATATTATAAAAGATTCAGTCCCCTATATTAAATGAGGAGTCTTAATGACTTCATTGTTTCATTAAGTCTTAAAGTTTATTAATGCATCTATACATATTTATGTGTAAAAAGCTTCAACCCTCTTAACATCGGCTTAATTGTATGCTTTATGGTGGCCTTTAATACAAAAAAACCAAAAGGCCTTAAACAGTTGCATTTGGTTATTAATTTACCACAATAATAGTTATTTATAATCATTCATAAGTTACATTTAGGACATGATAGGTTAAGAGTTACACTTGCTTATTAATTTACCACAATAATAGTTATTTATAATCATTCATAAGTTACATTTTATGGAACCTATAAATAAAACACGCATTTCTTTAGCTTGTCACCCCTCCCAATTGATATTAAATGCCTCCATCACTGAAAATAAGCACATGTCAAACTAGGTCGCGGATAGCAAAACTTATTTTTTTTCCTTGACGAGCTGGATGCGGATGTCGAGGACCCGTTGTCGTCATGGTATGTAGAAAATGAGACGACAACGCTGTTACTGCGATATACATAAGCACCGACTTTGTGGTCTCTGATGAGAGGGTAAAAGAAAATTTATACCACCATTATCATGAATAAAATTTATACAATTGTCATGAACATGAACAAAACATTTACCTCAAGTGCTAACACAAGGTTTTCGCAGGGGAATGTAATGCATTGCACGGCAAAGTGCAATCTACCACCATCGGTACGAGACAATGGTTCTTCAGATTTTGGAATCTCTCATGTCACCACCATTAGACGATGAATCATCGTTTTTCTGCTGATGTGGCCCCTTGAATTGATGCAAGAAACTCCCAACGTTGCTGAACTTTTGTAAGTTGGAGAATGCGGAAGAAATAATACCGGCGTCCTTAACAGACATGCTTTGACCTTTTCGCTTGCCCCAAGAAAAAGATTCGTCATGTTTGGGCACCCTTATTTTAGCAAGCATTCCCTTCTGGCTATCGTCCTTTTCAGTCTCCTAATATCAACACATAAAAGAGAATAATCCATAAATTACTAAATGCAACCAACTGATATCAACACATGTGCAAACATTTAACCTGTAGCTATGACATATATGGCAAATTTTCACAAACAAAAACAAGTTATAAAATAACATGTCAGGAGTGTAAAAGTTCAATTTTTCCCAATGAAGGGCGCACAAGTATGAAGTTATACGATGCTTCACATAAGCAAAAGTTTATTTTTCTCAAAAAAACAAGTCCAATGCAACGCACGGGTATGAACGCCTCGTATATGTAAATATCACATGACATAAATTGAACGGGTGTTATTGTTACCTTATCCGCTTTCTACAACTAATACCCATACTGCCCATTTTATTGACATAGTTTTTGATGTTTTTTGTTCCGTATCTTTTGCATTCTTACAATTTTTGACTTGTCAAACTTTATAGTTTGTGTTCCGCACTTTTTTTTCGACGGTTTTACCTACTTAATTAACAAGACAATACAGTTTTCTGCTTCGTATTCGAGTTATCAAATTTTATTATTTCATTCCCTTTTTTATTTCGCAGTTTTATAATAATAAAAAATTTAAAAAATTTTAAAAAAAATAAAAAATTTGAAGAAGGTATTATTACATGCAGTCTAGATGCTACCAATAACCACAGTGCTAATAACTTGTGCACAGATCAAACAGAATCTTTTACCCAAACAAGAACCTGCGTACAATTATTCATATTGCAAGTGTGTGGTTGATGTATAACTACTCGTAGATAAACTGTTAATTGAATTTACCAATTGCAGACACTGGCAGTACAATTATGCTCCCCCTATGTTCAGGGGATTAACAAACAACGTAACTGTGTAAACTGTTCTTCAAATCATGAGTAACTTAATCTTCATACCAACTAATTTAATTACATGTTTTCTGTACCCGTATCTATCTATATGTATGTACGTGGCATGTCAATGATTTCATTAAATTTCTGATTGAGAATAATTTTTACGGTTCAAATGTTGGTATTTCACTCTCTGTCCCATGTCTGAGCTGGTAAGCCAATCGAGACAATATATTCCGATAAGGATCGGTTTCCCTCTTTTCCTTTAAATAAGAGAGGCATTTCTCGACTTCTGACTTCACTTCTAAATACAGCTCATGGGCTGTTTCCCGGTTTTTCAGCTCCTGCTGTCTCCCTGCAAACAACTATTAGTCTTCAATCTGCACGAACATGAATGAGTTTGCACGTCAAGATATAAACATACCTTGTGTTTCGATTGGCTTTCCAAAAAGGTAATAAAACCGCCCAGGAAGTTTGGGACGCATCACTGGCAAGTGCACATCTTGGTTTGCTACCTCTCCGTCAGTGTTACTCCTGTAAGAATTAGATTCAGTATCAATATGAACTAAAATAAACAAAACGGCTTTCAAAGTTTAAATATTATATTTAATCACCAAACTAACATATGCAAGCTATGTTACCTTAGCTGTATCGCCTCCTCGGTTATTTCTTGTATGAAATTTCTCAGATAAGGAATCTTCATTTGGTCCTCATAGTCGAAAACTAACTGAGGAAACAAAGCTCATCAATTATTAGAAAGCTAGAAGATCTTACTCTAAAAAGACATATTAGAAAGCTTGAAGCCTTACTTCACCAATATCATCTTCTCCAACAACACCAAAAGGTACGATTTTGGCTCCAAACCTAGCAGCCATCCTCACAAACTCAGACTGCTCGGGCCAGAATAACTTATACTCCTCACCCTGAAATGTTAAAGATTCAATCAGTTCTGAAAAGAGCTGTAAACTATTTTCAAATATTACAAAACATCATGTTACCTTTCTGTGTAGAGCCTCACGCATCCCACCTGGATACAACAAGATATGTGACTTTGTCTTGAAGAGTTTAAAGAGGTTAGTTGGTGACACGGGAACTGCACCCATAATTCTGTGTGTATCATAACTTGATAAATCGGGTAATTTTCCTTCTTTCAATTTTTTAAACATCAGAGGATGTGCTACCCCGCGTACAAGTATCCCTCTTTCAGAATAGATACGAGCAATTAAAGGAGCCAATTCAAGTCCTAGCATCATGTGATACCCAACAAATAAAACCGGACCCTCTGAAGGTATCCCCGAGAGACCTCTAACAATAGTCCCATTTTCCAAAGTTGACAGCATTACAGGAGAGAAAGCTTCCTCCACAACTCTTGACTCATCGATATCAGAAGATCAATTAGATACCGTTTATATCTTGAGTCACTAAATTTATTTTTGCCTTTATTTATCAGTTAACAACATAATGTGGAGTTGAGTTGAGGTACCTGTGTGATTCTCTTGCTTTTGAGAACTCAAAAGGGGTTGGTGGCAAGTAATCTAACACGTAATCAACATTCCTTGTACGTCTATAGAAACTGGTGGCTTTTAAAATAGTAACCAAGTCATGATTTTTATCCTGTGATATTTAGACAAAATATATGACACTGGGTCACAATTATGCATATATACATGTGTACAAATTAATAATAGATAACTATTAAATGAAATCCATACCATAAAGAGCATATGACCACTTTCATCAAAGATACGAATTTCAGAATTTGGTAGTAGACGGTGAAGTCTTTCACCTTCTTGTCGACTAGGTAATAACTGATCCCTGCCACTGTATAGATGTGCAAAAGCCGTTAGTAGCCTATAAAAAGCTTCTTGAGCAGTGGCATCCAGCAATTGTGGGACGACCTAAACGACTTTTATATGTTTATACTTCTAATTGTTGTGCACGATATGTATGTGAAATTTAGTTGAACAGATGGAGATAATAAAACTAGTGAACCTGGCGAGAATTAGTGTCTGAGCTTTGATAGCGTGAAGGCGTGAATTGGCGTACAAAGAAGCTGAATCTAGCAGTCTCAGTTTCCATATAAGTGTCTGCACAGATAGTACTTCAGCTCGGCCCTGTAACCTCAACCATCAATCTGTTATTATTATCTAAGAAGAACTATTGTTAGCTCAAACTTTAATTTAATTAATAACACTCACATAACTTTATCAAACCAAGGATCCTTATTAAGAACAAATAACTACACACACTGACCTATTTCAGATAAAAAATCCCATTCGATAAACATTCTAAGACTACCATCCACGGATTAATTCATGAAATATACAAATCTATGATCATATATCTTTTTATAGTATTAGATATTCAACTTCTGCCAGTGATCGATATCTGATGCTTACAGGAAGGTCAGCGGACATTGCAACAAGAGTTTCTGAGATTTCTGATGCCACCGTCGAAGCTATGCCTATATGTGTGTAAGATAAAAAAAAGGTCACTCACTTTCAAAACCATCATAAGTATTATCTATAAAAAAGATATATTTCCTGATATTTTTAAGCTAAACATATCCGGCAGTAGTTAACATGACCATAAAGATAAATGAACTAGTAACTGAGACAAAAAAATGTAATTAAGCACCTGTTGTCATACTGAGAATATAATCAAGGCCACCATCAAGTTCCTTTGACAAGGCATCTAACATGGGTATAAAAGGACGCAACTGTGATCCATTAAAAGATGTGGCTGCAAACAAGATACTGTAAATGAATAATGCAAAACGCAGAAAGAAATTCAGTACTAAAGCATCGTTCCAATTTTTGAAGCATTGATCAACTGCTCACCTGAGTTGGCCAAAACTAAAATAAGATCAATCTTGGGATTACGTGCAGCAACAGCTAGGGCAAGGCAAGCCCCAAAAGATTGCCCAACAAGATATATTGGCTTATTGGGTGACTCGTAGTGTTCAGACTTTACAGTGGTTTCAATCAGCTTCACAAGTTCTGAACCATATAATGTTTTGATTAGTAGTAGATATAGCACACAAGACCATCCAATAAAGCAATCAAGAAAACAATATCCATGAAACAAACTGCTTGAGGACTCTTAGGCTACATTTGAGTAAACTATTTGGCATAAAGTAACTATAAAAAAGGTGAAATTAGTTGGATTTGTGCCACATCCCATCCTGTTGTATAGCTATAGGTAAAAGTATCCAGTAAATGAGAAAAGATACCTGGAAATGGTGTCCTGTCTGTAGCAGGTATATTTAGGCACCATAGATCAAACATCCTACAAATTTTAAGACTGTAACAATCAGTTCACCATCTATATTTAGCAAGGGGATGCATTTCTAAATCCTAATATAGAAGGTAATCCGTTAGTAAGTTGTCCTAAAGCGGAACACTAATAATCATTTCCAGCTAGTGTGCCAATAATAGCTAATCCTTTATCTTGTCATATATAAATAGATCGAGCTATTGAAATGAATAAGCATTCTATATATAGCAAATCAGTCATAAACAATATATACCAATTGGAATGGATTAGATGACAAGTTTAAGTAACTTACTCTCCAAGTCTGCGATGATGTAAAGAAAGCCCGAGCCCAGATCCACCAATCCCTGAGTATCGTGAAATTGTTGGATATGTAATTCATATAAACTGATGCGGTTTAGGAAAATGAAAAGTCACAATAAATTTCTTATTAATCAATCATAAATTGTGATTAGGAAATTATTTAATTTCTAATTAGTTATAAATTTAGGGAAAACGAAAAGTCTCTAGTTTTCATATAAATATTAGGTCTTTTCTTTGTATTGGAATATCTTTGAGTTTTGATAATAAAAGCTTTTGCTTTGTTCTTGGCGGTTTGCTAAGATTCTCTTAATAATCGGTATTCGTTTGAATCAACGATTGTTGGAGTTTGCCTAATTATCGGTATTCTTTTGAATCAACGATAGTTGGAAGATTGATTATGGTATTCGTTTGAATCAACAGATTCAATTTGTTATCCCGTTTATCACACTACATCAGTTGGTATCAGAGCCGAAGTTCCTGATTAAAATGCCTCCAAGGAGAACCAGGAATATTAATGATGTCTATGAGCGTATTATGGCAAGAATGGACGAGCGATTAGATCAGTTTGTTGATCAATTTTCTAATCGAATGAATGATATGATGAATCTAAGAAGATGTGGGGATCGTAACGGTCGGAGAAGCGAAGACGAAGAGTTAGGAAATCCGTTCTTTGAGGCTGAATGTTCATCAATTTAAATTGATGGGCGATCATGGTGTGCGAGGTGACGATATGAAGGAGCTCAGGATTTAGGATGATGATTATGCAGCGCTCAATATTTGATGATGATCAATTTGAAAGAAGATCGATGCGGTTTATGATACGATATTGAGATGTCATTAGTGAGGAAGAGAAAAACATTGAAGTATTGTAGTTGGGGCTAATGGATTTTGTCTTCCATGATACAAACTTACTTTAAGTGTTGATTTTTCAAAAAACATAAATTCCAAAAAAAAACCCTCATTAGTTAATATGTCGCAAAAAGGTACTTGGACGAGGTTAGTATTTTATTTGTGTGGCAAAAAGTATCAAGGAAGGGTATTTGATAGTAAACCAGGCAGATAGTTGGGTTTTAAGAGATCAAGGTTCGAGGTCGAGGCGATTATAAAGAAGGGCAATTTGATGCAAGGGTATAAAATTAGGATTGCTACGAGTACACGAGGACACGTGAGCAAACTCGAGGGACGAGGTTTTTTTAAGTTGTTGAGGTGAAGAATGATTGAGATTGGTTTAGGAATAACAATCAGTTCACCATCTATATTTAGCAAGGGGATGCATTTCTAAATCCTAATATAGAAGGTAATCCGTCAGTAAGTTGTCCTAAGGCGGAACACTTAATAATCATTTCCAGCTATAGCGTGCCAACAATAGCTAATTGTTTATCTTAGAGTCATGTATAAATAGATCGAGCTATTGAGATGAATAAGCATTCTATATATAGCAAATCAGTCATAAACAATATATACCAATTGGAATGGATTAGATGACAAGTTTAAGTAACTTACTCTCCAAGTCTGCGATGATGTAAAGAAAGCCCGAGCCCAGATCCACCAATCCCTGAGTATCGTGAAATTGTTGGAATAAACTTATTAAAAGATGTCCTTGCAGTTGACTAGCACTATCTAGCTAGTTGTATATTGACATGAAAAAATGTAAGATATACCTGGTAAGTAGAGGAGAAGAGGCGCGTTGGGCAAGCGGCTGGAGGAGCCAGATTCAAAAGGCGAAAACCAACGAGGAGGTTCGCCCTGATCAGCCTTTGTGGTCCTTAAAGTTTTGGAGTCGTGGACCATTAAGTTGCTGTTGCCATTGATGTTAGTATTGGTATTAAGAACATGGGCAGGCGGTATATTTGAAGTTTGGAGACTAGAGTCAGGAGTGGACTGAGTGGTGAGTGAAGCTGAGATTAATCTAGTATTTGTTGTAGCTTTAGATTTAAACAGAAACTGAGGGGGAGTGGCAGGCAGCTGCAGATGTTGGACCAAAGGGACTGATGAGTAACAACAAAGCTTACAAACACTTGTCATGGATGGCTGCAAGAATTTGGATGTATGGAAAGTGCTACTATATAAGTAACTTATAAATATGAAATCAAGAAAGAAACACGTACAAGAAACAAGGAAAGAAGAAAAAACAAGACTTCTTATATGTTGATAGATGTGTCTAGTGTTCTCTGAGCCAGTCAGATTCCTTTATATATACCAGTCACTTTGTCCTTTACCTTTTTCCAAAAATACATTTTTACTGTATTATGATAACGAGGTTTTCCGCTCGCGCCTCGGAGCGCGAGGTTTTACGTTAAAGACTAATTTTGCAACAAAATGATAACCCAAAGACTATTTCCGTATAGTGTCATTATTAAGGACTAACTTTTCAACGGAACGATAACCCAAAGACTATTTTCATATACCGTAGTATTTATCTCGGGATCGGTGAAAACTTTTACGAAAATAGTCTTTGGGTTAGCGTTAAGCTGCAAAGTTAGTCATTACTTTCAAACGGACCGATAACCACAAAGACTATTTCCGTAAGTCGTTTTTAAATTTTTTTACAGAAATAACCTTTGGGTTAGCGTTTCGTTGCAAAGTTAGTCATTAATGACTAACTTTGCAACAAACCGATAACCTTAAGGACTATTACCATGTATGTGGTTCTCGGGAATGATGAAAAATGTCTCGCTTCTCAAGGACCGAGAATTGTTATATAAGTATAATATAATGTATTTTCCATTTCTAGTCACTTATTTTTTAATGATTTGTTTGATTTTAGTATTAAGTTTAACAAACAATTTTAAAATTAAAAGTTTATCTTATTAGAGGATAAATTATTTGGCACAAGCCTTGTATGTGGGTATTGGGTCCATTAAAGCTAGGTCTGTCAGTTTTGGGTCCATTATACCTATGGGGTTTTTATCATTCAACATGGTATCGAAGCGGGTCTCATCCTCAGACCTAGGTGGCTACGTTGAGCCGTTTCCCCTAAACCACCGCGTCAAACATTAAAACTCCTTAAAAAAATCTCCACAAACAATCTAATCCAAACACTAACCGTAACCCTAGTTTTCATTCAATTCATCGATCAAAATCAAAAGAATGAATTCAAAATCAAACTATCGTGCTAGCCTTGGGAAGATATTTATTGGAAGATTGCCTAAAGAAACTGAATACAATAAATTTAATAAGCACTTTGGGAAGTGTGGAGATATAAAAGACTCTGATAATGAAGGAACGTGGTCAACGTAGGGGAGTTGGAATTATAACATATGCTAAATTCATTGCTTCCTCTTCGTCCTATGTCCGTAAGCTTTAAGATTTTTAGGGATCAAATCTATCATTAGTTTTATGTTAAAAAAAAGTTATTATAACAATCCATAAATTTCATCAATGTAATATCCATCCACCTTTTTCACGGAGAAATTTTTGCTTTAAATCTCTTATCATGCAACATTACTATTATCTCAATATGCAACGTAATTTACATAACTAAAGTTAACGAGCTCACGCAACCTACCTATGACAATTCTATCTACATATATGTGAAGCAAACATCATAACATGTCAAGTCAATATCATTTTTACAAAGTGCATTACTCATATAATGTACCATTTGCAACATTATATCAAAACGGGCTTTAAACCGTTATCGTATACCTCTAAACCATAATTCCATGAAGAGTTAACATCTAAAATGAATGTACAAGTTACTAAAGCATATGTACAAGTAACATAACATCTCATTTGAAATATAAACTTCCTCCAAGTCAAAGTACAAGTCCTTAAAAGCTCAATATACAAGTCATAAAGCATGATCTCTAAAATAGCCATTTTACCTCCGTTTTCATTCTAGTTTCTTCACCACCACTTTTGTACAAGCTACTACACTCAATATACAATGTGTAAACCCTGATTATTCTATTCATAAGCTCTCCTACATATTTTTACACTCAAAGCCCTAATTCAAAACCCACCTAACCCGAACAAAACACTAAATCATGACCCGTTTCTTGATTTTTATCCATCGTAAACCTAAACCAACACTCAAATAAGTTGTAGAAACATAAACTACAACATTACAATTCACATTCCATCATCATTTCATCATTTCAACAACAATATACAAGAATTAAATCCAAGAAACCCTAAACGTGCCCTAATGTGAACTATTGACCCGTTTACTCGTTTCCACCCATTTTAAACCCGTACCACCAATCAAATCTTGTTATTAACTCTTAATACAAGTCTTGCAATCCATAATCTATCATAATAACACAAGTGTACTCGAATTGGAAGCTTAAAAACGAGCCTTATGAACCCGTGTACACCTTTTCTTGCATTTTCGACCCATTTCATCATTTTACCTATTTTAAAACTCGAACCACTAATCCAATAATGTTGTAAACTCATAATATAAACTTTATAATCATTAATCCATCATTACTAATCAAGTATACTCGAAATCTAAGCAAGAAAACCCTAATCG
Source organism: Tanacetum coccineum (assembly GCA_026074375.1). Taxonomy (NCBI): domain Eukaryota; kingdom Viridiplantae; phylum Streptophyta; class Magnoliopsida; order Asterales; family Asteraceae; genus Tanacetum; species Tanacetum coccineum. The sequence goes on along the minus strand of BQNB010067746.1, from coordinate 814 downwards.
AATTCAAATCTGACCCGCAAAACCTTTTCCTCCATTTGACCCATTTAAAACACTAACCATGCAATCAAGCACCTCCATGACACACCTCCTTCATCCATAAGCAGCTTACCTACCTACTTAAACCATTTATTGGCCAAAAATCAAACCACATCACCCTCTTTGTCACCATTGCAGACGCGGCTAAGATAAGGCAACAAAGCACTCCCACAATCTTCCTCCTTGCACCATATCCACTTCAAGTCATCTATTAGCTTGTCCTAATCATCTCCCATCTGTCTTTAGCTTAGTCACAAAGTTTCTTGGCCTCTAAGGGTTACTAACACTTAGGGGTGGAAATGAGCCGAGCCGCTCGTGAAAAGCTCGGGATCGGATCGGTAAAAAGCTCGAACGAGCCGAGCCTAAACGAGCTCGAGCCCGAGCTTTACATACAAAGCTCGATTGGGCTCGCGAGCCTAAACGAGCCTAAACGAAATTTGTATTAAAATATTATGCATAGGTATTATATGTGAGCTTATTAACGAGCTTAATAACAAGCTTATTAACGAGCCCAAAATATATATATTACGAGCCGAGCTCGAGCCTTAGCGAGCTCGAGCTCGGCTCGTTTAAGTCTTACAAAGCTCGAGCTCGAGCTTTGTAAGACTTAAACGAGCCGAGCTCGAGCCTTAGCGAGCTCGAGCTCGGCTCGGCTCGTTTCCACCCCTATTTAAAAGTGACTACTATTTTTTACTGAATATTTAACCACATGAATTTGAAATGTGTGACAACTGAAAAGTAAGTTTGAAGCATTAGTCACGATATACATTTAAAAGTG
>BQNB010067745.1:0-34087 GCA_026074375.1 Tanacetum coccineum | reverse complement strand
CGACTTAGACGCTATACGTTTAACTTATTTTGAACGTTAGACGTTACAGATCATGAATTTAGGCTTATTGGGCCTAAAAGCCCAATAAGGGTCCGAAGTGTGTTTTTGACTAGTTATAAAAGGGATTTGATGATGTATAGTTTGTAGTTGTGAAAAATAGATTGAAAGTTATTTAAAAATGGTTTTTAAATAAAGTCTATGACTTTGGAAAACGTGTAAACACGAACGGGTCATGCCGAAATTTTTATAAAGTATTTTTACTTAGAAAAATACTAGTAACATACGTGTTAAAATTAGATATACATAATTTAGGAATGATGCCGAACAATATTAATATATATATATATACATACATATATATATATATATATATATATATATATATATATATATATATATATTTAGTTATTAATATATAGTATTTATACATACTATTATTATTCGTTTTACTTCTGAAAGCATTTCAACTACAATACGATCACAAAGGTTAATTTTTGGAAATACATTAACAAAAGTACACTAGTAAATACTTATGCATTCTTCTTCATTCTTTTCTACTCCGATATTAAATCAGACCTACAATACATAGGTAGTGTTCGTTAACCGTTGTTCGTTTCCGTGTGATCATACTTCTAGACGTTTACCTATCACTTCACCAACTGAAGGTGAGTTCATAGCCCCGCTTTTACTTGTTTTAGTAATTGCTTTATAACTTGGGGTGAGAAACATTGCTTGTTTTTTAAAACCGGACACAAGTACTATACGTGAGAAATTCCCCGTTTACGTGTTGCCTAAGTAGCGTTTAGACCACTATTGCTCGAATAATCATGAACCGTTAATTACCTTTAACCGACTGGCTGGTTAAGTGTGTGCGAGTGAATAAATAGATCTATTGGGACTAATTATCCCTATCTGGGTAAGAAGCACTTACTAGTCCGAGTTTGCCAAGGACTAACGGATATATGTCATATCGAAACTGGTTAAGTGGTCTTTGGTCGGACACCTGCAAGGGAAAGCAATTACTTGGCATGTTATATGCTAATTTCCACTATTAGCTTCGGTGTCATGAGCTTAGCGCAACGTAAATACCTTTTTATGTGAAGTTGCATCTCCTATAACTGTCGCATACGTTTTAATAAACTTGTGGTCCACATTGATAACGTTTGAACTAAACCTACGAATTCACCAACTTTATGTTGACATTTTAAGCATGTTTTTCTTAGTTGCTTAGCTTGGATGATGTTGTGTGATTTATGTGAAGTCTATTGACTGAACCGGTTTACCAGAATCTATCTAAGTCTTTAAATATCGTTGTTAAACTCATTTAAGCTTCCGCATTTATACTTTTGAAATGATTGTTTTGGTCGATGTAAAACCTTATTAATTATATTGAATTTATGCAACGGTGTTTATTTTTAAACGTACCTTTAGAGGTCGTTCTTTATGCTTTGTACTTGAGATACTCATGAACATCACGCCCCCGGACGCTTATTCGAACGGGACCCTATTTGGGGGTGTGACAATTTGTCAGATAAAAACAAATGAGAAAGTGGTGTCGAATTGGGATGATACATGAATTTTGTAAAAAGTATGTTCATTGTAGTCTTTGGATATCCATATGAGGTTATTTATGAATATCCTTTTTGGTTTTATTTTAGCAACATAAGCTAATCCAAACACCTTAAACAATTGAATATGACGGGCTTATACTTCAATACCTATAAGTTTCTTACTGAAAATAGGCATAAGTTGAAACAACCATCTCTTTAAATTTCTGGAATTTAAACAAGCATGTAAGTGCCATTTTGGTATTAACTAATGTAGTACTCAGGGGTTGTTTGGTTAAGCTTATTTTAGGTGCTTATGAGATTATTGCAGCATGACAGTAATAAAAAAACCTATCCAAACACTTAAACTAAAGTTCTTAATCACGTGTTGAAAAGTTAAAAAGAGCTTTTGCATAAAGCTCTTTTAGTATGGCGGTTAGCTAAACCGATAAGATGTTTTGTCAAGCTTAGCCAAATACCCCCTTACTCATGTGTCATTTGTTAATTTGGTGGACTGCCCAAGTATGTTTAAGGTAGTTTGTTAGGATATGTAGGCTTACTTTTTATACCTTAAAACTAATTAGATGCATGCGTATTGGTTGGTGTCGCGTACAAATTGATGATTTCCATTAAGAAAAAAATACTTTATGTACTAAAGTTTTTAAAATGAGTAAGAAGTAGAGGTTCTTAATGATGGTAAGTATGTTCTCTGCGAGTTTGTTTTGCAACTTATAAAAGCATGTGATACATACTTAAAAACATTTTTTGTTTGTAGTATATATGTCTTATGGATGGATTTTTTAACATTAGTTACCAAATCTGTTAGTTTTAGTTAATAATATGTGCTTAATTACATATATTTTATACCTAATAAAACGAGCTTAAATTACCAAAAACTGCCAAATATATGTTTGTTTTGCATTTGTATTGTGCAGGAAACGAATATCACACAAAAGGACGAAAAACAAAGCCAAAAACAACAAAACTGAGCACGGAATGGAAAAGTGTAAAAAGACGAAGCTAAATCGAAGCCAAAAAGTCAAACAGTCAAAGTCAAGTCAACTCCGAGAAGCTAAATCAGAATAATACAACTTAAGGGACCAAAATTGCCAAATCAAAAGTTGTGTATCTTGGTAAATAACTACAAGGACTGAATTTGCAATTTCAGTAAAATACAACTTTAGGGGTTAAATCTGCCAAATCCCTAAAGTAGTATTAGCACAAGGACCTCCTATGTCATTAACATATATGACTTGGAGGGCTTAACCTGCCAACCTTTCAAAGTTGTATCACAACAAGGACGAATTTTGCAAGATCAAATATAACCATGAGGGGCCATATTTGCCAAACACACAAAACTCTTTCCCTGTCCCTCACAAACAACATTTCCCGCCAATTTCACCCAGATACAACTCACGGGTGTCTTCCCACCTTTTTACCCTGCAACCTCTACAACCCCATGGACAATCCCTCCCCCTCACCTCCACTAACATCTCCTCAGTCCCCAAACACCTTTCCATGCTGGCAATCCTCACCAATTTCAACAAACAACCAAAATCGATGGTGGTAATGACTAGGAATGAAATCAAAGGCTGGGATTTGCTTATAATTCCTCTCACACAACAAGCACAACCTTGTTTTTGTCTCACAAAAGAAGCACAAGCTGAGAAGACCAAGGAAGATGAAATTCGGCTATAAATAGAAGTCTTTTGTAAGCCTTGAAGGCATCTTATCATATCTTAGCTTAATCTTAGTTTAATTGTAATTTTCATTCAGTCATTTTAGCTTTTATCAGCTTATTTTCAGAATTGTACTCTTTTTAAAGCATTAATAAAGAATTTGAGGTTTATGAGTTAAATTCCAAGTTTTTAAATTCCAAGTTGTTAAGCTATTAAGTAGTGTTTAAATGAGTTAAGAAGCTCTCAATTAAGCTTATTTATAAGTTGTTTTCATTAAGTAAACTAAAAAAGCTATTTAGTTAAGAAAAATTAAAAAAATCCATCAAAAAGTACCACAGCTTATATTTTGGATGATAAGCCAGAAATGGATGGGCTTATGGACACTACCAGCTTATCTTTGATAAGCTGGAGCTTGTAGACAAAGCTCTTAAGAGCTTAATTGCCCTTGTTTAGAGCAAAGGGCTTTGTAAGTCCTTCTTTCCTTCATTTAAGCTTATTTTCTTGGATTTGCTTAATTTCAGCTTATTAGTGCTTATTGCTTATTTGTATTTGCTCATTTATGCTTATTAATGTTGTTTAGTGCTTAAAGTTCTAGTCTTGTAGTTTAGAAATCACTTGTGCAAGTTTTACTTAAAACTGTTAACTTTTTAGCTTATAAACTGTTGGATTTTTATTTTCTTATTTAAGTGCTTATTTGCTACTGTATTGTGCTTATTTTGGCTTAACATGCATGTATAATCATCTACTTTTAAGTCCCTTAGCTTAAATCTCCAAAAATCAGCTCTAAAAAGAGATTTTAAGACTTAAAGGGGTGTTTGGCATAAGCCCAAAATGGGTCAAATTGGGAGTTTTATGGGTTGAGGTCACTAGGTCAATTTTAATTGATGATTGTGAGTCCATTTAATCTGTTTTTAAGAAATTTATAGTTTAAATCTCTTTTAATTGTTTTTGTCAAAGTCATAATTTGAATCTGAGTTTTCAAAAGTACTCAAAAGTGCTTATTTTGATTAAGATTGACAAATCTGTTTCTAAGTGTTGTTTTGTGTTCAAATTAGTGTAAGAAATCAAGTAGTTTAAGTGTACTTAGGACTGCATCTGTCCTTGCCACCTTTTCCTTTTCTTTCTAAGATAGATAGTTAGTTGTTTTCAATAGCATTCTTATTGGCCTTTAAGCTTTCCAAACCAAAGATAAATTGCTGAATTGAGAAGCTCAGAAGCCATACTCTTAAGATGTTTAAGTCTCCTTTCCTTTAAGACCCTTGAGAGTGCTTATTTTTAGTTAAAAAGTTGGCCTTTTAGGCTGTTTGGCTTAGTACTTACCCTGGTGCAAAAGCCAGACTTTAAGCCAACTTTTCTTGGCTTATTTTGTTAAACAGGTTAAGCTTTTTGCTTTTCTAAGTAGCTAATCAGCCAATTTACAAGCCCCATAAGCCTCATTGCCACTAGATCCCTCTAAGGTGCTTATTTTCAAGCTTCTAAATGCTCTTTTGGCTGTTTGGGGTAATAGCCCTCCCCTGGTGCTGAGGTTGCTATTTTGAGCTTATTTGCTTATTTTTCTTATTTTCTTTTTTGTTTACAAGTATTTATTAGGTGTAATTAAGACCTTTTGTTTGCTTATTTGAGAATGCATTGTGCTTATTAATCTTTTTCAAACCTAGCAGGTTTAAGTTCAAACCAACAAAACTAACTAAAAAGTTAGAACTGTTGAGTTTTTAAGACCATTTTTGGCTTAACTTGTGGTGCTTATTTGTTTTCAATTGTTCTTGCTGGCTTATTGGCTGTCCTTGTTTATCTGTGACTGCTTATTTCCCTTTTTCTTTAGCTTAATTTGTCTAAAAGTACTTAGGAAAAAAGCACTTTTGTGCATTTTGTGTATTGAAGCACTCTGTCTGTCCTAGCTTTTTCATCTCTCTTTTTACAGCTTATTTTTCTTTCAAAATTATTTTTGTTTGCTGTTTTGTATAAACTTTTGGTCACTCTTTCAAGTTTTGTAAGTCTTAAAGCCCAAAGTGTTTGTCTGGTTGCTTAAAAATAAGCTTAAAGAAGCCCCTTGTCTGTTTGCACCTCATTTTCTATTCAATAGCTTATTTCTCATTCCCATGTGCTTAATTTTATCTGCATTTGCTTCCTAGGTATAGGTAAGTCTAAGTTTAGCTTATTATTTTATTTGTTTGCTTAATTAGTGCTAAAAAGCTCAATCAAATTAGCTTAAAGTTTTCTAGTATATAAAAAAGCTTATCTTCCTGTTTGTTTGTGCTTATTACGTGCTTATTAGTAAATTGTGTAAAAAGTCATAGCTATTAAAAGTGCTTAATTTCTTGTGCTTAATAATTTTGTTAAGAAAAATTTTCAAAAAAAATAAAAGGGGAAGCTTGGAAGTCAAGGGTGAGCTGGGGCTCGAACCCCCGACCTCAACAAGCCTCAACCCTTTATAAACCAACACCTCTACCGCTGTGCTACAATAGCTCATCCGGTAGAGGTTGGTTTGGTTTATTATTTAAGGGCTTTTTAGCCCGTTTGCTTATTAACCTGTTTTAGCTTATTTCGCAGCTTATTCAATAAGCTGTGCGACTTTTCTTATTTTTCATAGGACCTTTATCCTTTAAGCTATTTTGTGTGAATTTTTCAGAATTTTTTATAATCAGTTAGTATTTTTTATAATTTATTTTGTTTAAAAACTTTAAAAAATCATAAAAAATAAAATAAAAGTCAGAAAAATATAAACTTTTTTTAAAAAATTATCTTTTATTACATAGTTTCTAGGAAAATTGTTAAAGTTTTCGTAGGGTCATTTTTTCAAACGTTCATTTTTTAAAGAACGGGATTCGTTCCCGTTTTTGTTTTGACTCGTTTTTGGTCTTAACTAACTCCGTTTTCGATCTAGTTTTTTTAAACTTCGTTTTTAGTCACTTAGAACCCATTTTAAGTGAAAAATTTATTCTAGGGTTTAAATTGTGTAATTTAGGTTTTTGACCCTCGTTTTTCGTACCCGTTTTAGTTTTAAATCATTTTAGCTTTCGTTTTTAGGTTTTCTTTAATCGTTTTTGCATATTTAGCTTGTAGTAATAGAAAACCAATCATAACCTTGTCATATTCAAACATCGATTATCAATTCGTCATTCGATTTTCAATTGCACACCTCGTTGGGACATAACGACCCGGGAAATCAAACTTCCGGAAACATATATATTTTAATTTGTGAATTATTAACCAATCCTTGGTCAAGGGTATTTGGTTGAGTGTTTGCATATATTATATATATATACTATTGTACGAATCAGTTAACTTTTTATAGATAACTCTTTTTATGCTTGATTTTGTGTTTGTCAACTTGTGATTTGTCTGACGTGTGTTGTTTTTTTATGGTTTTAAGTTGACGATTTTTGTGGGATTTGGATTAAATGATACAAGGTGTTGTCTCATGGATCAAGTTAGAAGAACGGGTTAAAAGTTCTCGATCATCTATTTTTGACACATAGAATCTCTTATATCGTTTTTTTGTTAAATATATAGTTTTATACCCTTGAACTGTTATTGTCCAAACAATGCTTGAACTCTTTTTGTTCAAACAACCCTTTAAAGATTATTTATGTCCCGATAGCCCCATAAAGGTGTTACAGTCCAAACAGCCCTAGAAAGTTTTTTCTTTCCAAACACACCCTTAAAAGTGTGTTTCTCCAAACTAACTCTTTGTGTCCATACAGACCCTTAAAAGTGTTTCTCCTTTTAAAAAATTATAAACTGATTACATTACTTTCAGTTAGGTTTTTTTGTGCAAATATATGTAGGAAATTTTGTACAGTTTAGCAATTTGTTTGCTATCTTAATATATGATTATTTAGTTATAAAAGGGCTTTGTTTGTTGTTATTTGTAGAAGTAAGAAAATGAAAGCTGGAACAAAGGGGTTTAATCTTCATCAAGTTAATCATTTCAGCCTATTTATGTATTTTAGCGTGATGTTAGTAGACTGTAACTTTTTGTGAAGTATAGGACATTAGAGGCAGAAAAACATGTTGTTACTTTGACATGTTGTTTTAGCAAGAGAAGGTCTTAAAGCCATTTGGTATTAGTTTTAAGGATTATTTGTGTATATGTGAAAGCCCACATGATATCTTTATTATATGTATTAATTAATACGATGCAATACAAATTACTATTTTATTTAATTTTGGGGTATTATAATTTTGCATATTTGAACTACAAGCGTGTCAATGTTTATTTTTTGTGATTTTTAAATCTTGTCTAAATATTTATGATGCATGTGGTAAAATGTAGTGATACCATGGTTGTAGGTTAACTTGAAGTGTTTCACGTCTGAGTAATGGGAAGTAATGAGACAGATAAACCCACAAAGAAGTCGAAAGACGACTCCACAAAGGAGATTCTAACTTCCCAGGTTATTCTTTCTACCTTTCTCCTTATGTAGCTTTATACGAGTTAGACTTATTATTTGTAATTTATATAGTTTAAAGTTTTGTGATTTTCGAATTTTGTCTTAATAATTATGATGCATGTGGTAAAATGTAGTGATACCATGGTTGTAGGTTAACTTGAAGTGATTTACGTTTGAGTAATGGGAACTAACGAGACAGATAACCATGCGAAGAAGTCAAAAGACGACTCTACAAAAGAGACTCCAAATTAGTATGTCTACATTTCTCCTTATGTAGCTTTATACCAGTTAGACTTATTATATGTATTTTATAAAATTTGAAGCTAGCAACCATTAACACCTTCTCTAACAGTCACATGAATGGTAGGTCCTTTTTTATTTTCATATGTTAATCAAAGGGATTTGAGTAAAAGTAAACTTAATTTGGTTTCTTTTAGCTGTTACTCATCAAAATCAAAATAAAGGAGTAAGATATTACCCATCGATTTCATCATCTTCATGTAAGTATAGATAAGAAATTACCCATCGATTTCATCATCTTCATGTAAGTATAGAAAAAAGAATGTTACTGTACATTTTTACAATGAATGTTATTTAGTTACTTTTTGTTTAAACAATGAATGTTATTTAGTTTTCTTGCGCATGCTATGCAAATGACATTTTACCTTAACTATTTGGTTTTTAATATTATATCATCTAACGTTATTTCTATTAACCGTTCTACTACTTCATTTATATTTTTAATAATTCTTAAAGCTAACCGCCCATCTAGCGGGCCTTGAGGCTAGTTTTATATAAAGGTAAGTGTAAGGTATGTATAAGGAAAATGTATACATAAGGTGATAATGCATGTGGAATGTTTATGATGTTTTATGATGCAATGGTTATAGTTTATGCATATTGATGCAACCTAGGTCTCTATAACCTTGGCTCTAGATACCAATCTATTACTCTCCAAAATATCACAGCGGAAAGCTAACCGGGGGTGTGATGTTATATAGCACAAGACATAAGAAAATAAAGAACGACCTCTGTATGAGTTATTTTAAAAATACATCATTAATTCATCCAAATTAAACAAGGTTTATCACAATACGACATCAAGGTTTTTAAGACAAAGAAAAATGTAATTTTAGTACAATCAACGATAATGTTCAAGTAGTAAAATCCAATGCAATGCGACTTCCACCGCTTGACTCTACCATGAACTCCAGTTCTAGCCATGCAAGATGCTAGTTTATGGACATGAGAATACACGCTTATAATTTCAACAATAGTGTTGGTGAGTTCATAGGTTTAAGTAAGTTATAAGAGCGGACCATAAGATTTCAAGTGTATGACTATTGTAACACATATAATATCACAGAAAAGTAAGTACGATTGCACTAAGCTCATAACACTGAATCCTTAACGAGAGTTTAAGTTGTTACAAGTTTGTGCCCGACATATATCTATCCTAAAATACCCGTAGTTCCCCAAATGGCATCCATCTGTTTGACCGGTACCTCCGCATCAAGTAAGCGCTACTTACCCGGACGGGGATGTCAACCCCAATAGATCTATTTACAATATCTTGATTCCACGTAGTAATTAACGGTTCATGATAGTGGGCATAAAGTAGGATAATGGGTACTTAGGCTAATATGTAATCATTTAAATGCACTTGTGTCCATAGTTAAAAGCAAGCAGTGTATCTCACCCCATGTGTTTCAAAACAGTTATAAAACGAGTAAAACAGAGGCTATGAAACTCACCTTAAGAAAAGATGATACAAGAGATATGGTGAACGAGTACGAGTATGCAAAAGTCCTAACCGCAACCTAATGCAATAATAGTGCGCTTTAGGTTTACAATGCACATGAGATAGATGCGTATGAGTTTTATGAAATAGTTTTACTTCATATGCTTGTAGTAGTATTTTATAAGGTTTCGTAAGTCAATTCATTCAAGGGAAACAAGTAAAACACATTTTTAGTTACTAAAAACCCTTTATTATAGTTGATGTCCGAAAATAAATAACGACTTAAAACAGCCATAACTCATTCGTTTCTTGTCCTTTTTTGCTCATTCAAAGCTCAAATTAAAGGTTAAAATGTCTACTTTCAAAATATCAAGACCCCATACAGATGAGATAACTTTTACACATCCAAAATGACTGTACAAAACATGGATTTTAAAGTAGGAAATTTCCAAAAAAACTTTACCTATCTTGTTTTAGTCATACCTCCTTCGTTATTTACCCTGTAAAGTCGATTCAACTTGCTGAGTTTAAGTTAATATCTTATATACAAAAAGTTCTAAAGGCTCTACTATGTAAACCACTCTTAAGGTGCTCATATTTACAACTAAAGTTCCAAACTCATATTCGTATCACTAGTCTTGCAAAAATCATTTAAAAATGATAACAATTCATCTATTATGTGACCAACTCCAGAAATACACCTATAACATTATAATAATAGAAAATAGAAAGAAGTTTTCAATTTGGTTGTTTGATAGTGTTCATTTCATTCATATAAATCAACTAAAAATTCTGCTCAACATTAGGTTTTGTATTAACAAGTTTAGCATAAAACAAACATACTACAAGCATATACAAGTACTAGGAAATGATGTATATGATGTATGAAATATGAAAAGGATGAGAAATAGTTTTCTTATAAGTATGATGAAGATTGGATGCTCAAGAGATTCTAACTAACCTAAAATATAAAACCAAAACCCTAGTTTTAATCCTTTACCCAAATTCTTCTTTAAAAATCCCTTAGAAAATTTATGAAAACTCTTGTATGTGTGTATGTGTATCGTGTGAATGAGAGGAGAGGAAGAGAGGATTATAGTTTTTGGTGTGTGAGAAATGAGCTAGGAGTAAAGATGTGTATATATAAGGAGCAAAGATGACAAAAATGTTTGTTTTATGGTGGTGTGGGTGGTGGCATAAGAGGGGTAGGAATAAAGGGATGGTGAAGGCTAAAATACAAGGTGGTGGTACAAGGTGTGTAGGGTGACACATGGTGGTGGAAGAGATGGGGCATGATGGTGGAAGAGGTGGGACGGCATGAGGTAGGGGGTTATGGTTTTTAAACTTGATTTATTTTGTGCACATGCAAGTATATACTACAAATGTGATGGTTTATGCATGCATGCATGAGACATAATGCAAGGTTTATGTGATTTACATAAAACTCGTAAAAAATTAAATGCATGACTTATGAAACGAGTTCATGATATGCATAACACACTTGTTATGTGTAGACTAAAAGTAATCTAGAGTCGGGGTGTGAATCAAAGTTGTTTCTCATTTTCGCGGGATAACATATACGGTTATGAATTTTAGCAAGTACTTACATGTTCAAAGTAAAATATTCAAGTTTTAGGTAAAAACACCTGAAAATTTTGAATTGTCACACTTCATGAGTAACAACTACGCTGGACCTTGTTTGAGAAACCATAGTGTTTGGGTCAAGAATCACACTTTTTTTGTTCAAGAACTTAAAAATTGATTCAAACTGAATTGTAACTAACTAACAGACACTAACAGACTTAAGAAAACATATTTGTGATGTAGAAGTGAAAAAAGAAGATGATTGTGGATGTATTTGTGATGGTATTTATAGTGCCAGAGTGAAATCCTAACAAAATTTCAAGAATGTATATGTCTCAAAAAGGGCTCCGATACCAATTGATATGCACCTTTTAGATCTCAATTAAGAAATAAAAAAGACACAGGTTCATACAACAAGATACTCAAGATCCAGAACTGAGAATCGAAATGTAGAACAGGGATTTGTTATTGATAGAATGAATTGTAGTTACATAAATATTTTATTACAAGATAGACGAAAATGTGAAATGACAATTACACATATTTTCTTTATTGAAGAAACTAACTCAAAAATCCAATGCCGAAGATGACAAATAAGGATGTATTTGTAGAACCATAAAACTAACCTCACTAAAAGCATCACCATGACGAGTTGTGGCCACTATATATACGTAAAGGGATTGTTATCCTCGATCCTTTCTTTATAACATTCGACAACATCTTTATACCCTTTGTGGGCACATGCAATGGTTTATGTTTCCCTGGTAGCGATATCGAACCCAAAAGTCTCCATTTGCGCATCTAAAAAAAGGACATTCACAAAATAGAAAGGAATTATAACGAGATTATCAATAAAATAACTCTTTCAAAGAGAATATTTTAACTAAAAAGTAAAAGAAAGATTACTTTGTAGTGTGAATGATCACAACTCCATCAAAAGCAAGCAATTGTTTACTCTTCCTTGAAGTTGGTGACACCGATAGAGTTTCTAGCTGCAGCAAACGACGGTTCCTATGCGAGGAGGGATGTGTTTGTGGTTATCGTCAAAAAACTCAAGTTGTGGCAAAATAAAAAATAGAAAAGCATAAACGAAGTGTAAGAACAAAGAAAAACACATGGTGTTTTGTATAGTTAAAATTCTCTAACATATAATAGCCACAAGAAAACATATAACACTTAACGGATATTCAAACAATAAGGTTCCATGGACATCCCCATGAAAGTATCTAACCAAACTGTTATATACAAAAACAGAAAAAAGACATAGTACTACAACACTCTTCCATACTTTCACATTTCCACAGATAGCAAATACTAGAGCTCTTATAAAAATATTGGATCTTAATGACATAAAAATCACAATAGTAATAGGCTATATTTCATGTTCAAAAATATAAACCAGCAAACTTGATACTCTAATAACCATATGCAGAAATTTGGTTTAAGGATTTAGACTGAAGTTATAGAATGACTCTCATAAATGCTTGTTTAGTACGTCACTATTGGAATCAAACAATTATAGCATTGCCATTACTTCATTCCAAACCAAAAGGGAGGGTTTAAAGTTTTTGCAATTTTTCTACAGCCATAAGTTAATGTTCTTTGATTTTCATAAATTCATTTTAGTCAACTCCATATTTCAACCACACTTATTGTTGTTATTAAATTAATGCAAGTAAACTAATATAAAAATATTCAAGTCATACCTACATCTAATTTATAAACCAAACATAAGTTTTGATATATTCATACTCATTCCTATTTCACCCGTTATCAAACCTGTATCCATTGTGAAATCATATTACAAACCAAACGCCTCCAAATTCTATATCATATTGAAAAGCTAAACATAAATTATTCAACAACAGTTTAAACCAATGTTTTGAAAACCGGGTCTCTAATCGACCTGGTCGAGTCACCGGGTTACCGGTTCAACCGGTTTGACCGCCGGGTCAACCCGGTTTTCAAAAAAAAAATTGTAATAATACAAAAAATTATATATATAAATTATGAATATACCTTATATTTAGCCTAAAAACGTTTACTATCAAATATAACATGTAACAAATAAAATTACGTCGCAAATATATATAAAAAACTTACTTTATTTATAAAAAAACATAAAAAAACCAAAACCCGGCTGGGTCAAACCGGGTCTCGAGAACCGGGTTGACCCGGGTCACCTTAAACCCGGCGGGTCAAACCGGGTTTCGAAAATATAAAACCCAGTTTAATTTGACCCGCTTTTTCGACCGGAACTGGTTCAACCGGTTGATCCGGCCGGGTCGAACCGGGTTTCAAAACATTGGTTTAAACAGAAACAAATACAGTTACAACACAACAACATTATCCAATATATACAATTATCGGGAGGTTTTTGCATTTTGGGTTTTTTTAACCCGGTTATTTTCCTCTCTTCCCACTCACCACTCTATTTGCATTTCGGGTTTCTTTTAACCCGGTAACACATCACTCACAACATACTCTCTTCGTCTCTGCCTCAATTAGTAAGAACACGTGTCTCTCCCACATCTCCTCCCTCCACTCTCTCTTAGAATCATGCATATCCATCTCAATATACATCTCTCTCTCTCTCTAACACATATTTGAGATCTGGGTGTTTTGCATCTCGCCGGAAAAATATGTGTTTTAGAGAGAGAGAGAAGCAATATATCTGAGATGCAAAAGCATCTCTCTCTTGATGTGGTCTGGGTGTTTTGTATCTCGCCGGAAAAATATGTGTTTTAGAGAGAGAGAGAGAGAGAAGCAATATATCTGAGATGCAAAAGCATCTCTCTCTCTTGATGTGGTCTGGGTATTTTGTATCTCGCCGGAAAAATATGGGTGCCACCCGTGTTTCACTCCTGTGGTTTGGTTTTTTGAAGTGGTTATCTTGGTTACGGAGAAAGGTGGTTTTTGCGTTTAGGTATGTTCATGTATCTAATATTTTGATTTTTATTTTGTCAATGTCGATTGAATTGTTGTTGATCTTAGAGTTAAATTGATTGTGCATCATATTAGGGTTTAATATGTCGATTGCATTGTTGATGATGTTAGGCTTTAATTAACTGTTGATGATGTTGGTTTTAGCTGAATTGCGTTTCATTGTTTTCTATGTTGTTAGTTCTAAATTCGTATCAACCTTTCTTCACATCTATATTGTTTAATGAGGGTGTAGGTGAGGCTTTTGTGGTTGTGGGAATGAGTAATCGGATGGTTCATGGGGGCGACAGCTTTTATTTCAGGTAAATTTTTGACACAGTTAAATGCTTTTTTCAATATTGCAAACTTTTGTTTGAGATTATGGGGAAACAATTGTTGTTGATTTGTTTTTTATACTTTGAAAAGTTTTGATTGCAATTTTGTTTTAGATTTTTAGCTTTTATTTTTGACAATAGATTTCTTTTGAAGGTTTCAATTTTATCTTTTGTATCAGGAAAGATGAAAGATGAGGAGTTCGAAAGTGGTTGACGATGGAGAGACAATTGGAAAAAAGGGTTTTGGGGTTGTGTGTGGTAAGGTTCTTTAATTTCTTATTTTTCTTTAATCTTTGTTGTTTTTAACAAAGATGTTTTGTCTGCCCATAGTTGTGTGTTAGATTGTTGCCTATGACAGTTTTATTAGCTTCTTAATTGTTTCTACGCCATTTCAAAACACCTTTGTTGCGCATCATATTGTTTAAAAACTGTTTGTATTTAAGGAAGTATTATGTTCGTTTTATGGGGTAATTGGTGGCTGTATCGGTATATCTAAATATGAAAGGAAACAAAGAGCCCAACCTTCTGTTCACTAATAGATTTCAGACTTTTGCAAGCACGCAAATCATTCAATGACCCCAAAAAACGGACATAAAAACTTCTTTAAAGGCACGCTGACGCGACGTGTAACACACTTGCGTTTGTTGTCGCGTGGAGGTGTGTTACACGTGCACGTCGCGTCTGAAAGGCTAGCGTAGAGCTCTTTTGAAACAGCGTATCATTAGAATATCGTTTACATTACTTTGTTTACGAGCTTCTTTATCATTCTGAAACTAATAAGGTATTTGTGTATTTGCATAAATGCGTTTGTGCGAGACAAGATTGCAACAATATTCTATTTGCTTATGATGATCCGGGCTTTGAATCTTTCTGATTAAAGGTACAAACCAAACGCACCCTTACCCGTCTTTGTTTCTATATGCATTCAGTTGCGATTCTCGACTCTTAAACACACACTTACAATAAAGAGTAAAAGCTAAAACTGAAAAATAGTTCATTTTTAATTAAGATCAAGTAATACAGGGCTGTATGGGGTTACTTATATTTTTTACTTTCCTGCATATGCACCTCTTATTTAGCTGAAGTGACTACAAGTAATAAAGGTGTGTTTGGGAGCTATTTGGCTCAGCTTATTAACTAATGAACTGTTATAAATAACTAAATTATAACTAAGTTTCAAGTTTTCTTTATCGTAATAACGCCATAATAACGTGGTTTACTCTGGATTCTACTTTCAGGACACTATCGGTTCGTTTCTTCTTGACCGTAGAAAACCAAGGCGTACAATGAACGCGAGTGAACGTGTCTCCAAAGTTTGTGCTTTGGAATGTAATTTTCTTAGTCCTACTCTTAAAGTGAGAGACTTCCAGGTATGATCCAGGTTTATACTCATCTTAATTTGCATCATAGTGTTAGTTCAATGATACATTTTTATGTTGGAAAATTTGATTTGCTGTCTTTACGGAGTTTGATTGTCAGTGGTTAATTTGGGAATCAAATATTGATTTTCTGATTATTTTTTTTATCCAGATGGAGGTAAAAAGAACACCATTGGTAGATTATATTGAGAAGCCGCAAAAAGATGTGACCGTCAGTATGATAGGAGTAAAGTTTCCGCAGAATACTAGCTTATTCCGGAGTCTTTGTAATTGAAGCTTTCAAGGTGCTATTTAAAAGCCAGCTTAAATAGTCTCAAGTGGAGCACCAGCTTCGTCGGGAAGTTGAAATACAAAGGCCTGCTTACGTATTCGAGGTAAGCCATTTTATTTTCTACAATTTAAATCATTTCATTGCCCCTCTTCCGAGCACTTCCTTAAACTGATCATATTTCATTCATCAAAAAGCAAAATAGTCAGAATACTTTGACTTAATACGGATAGGTCAGGTAGGCTCAGTAACATGTCAAAATGGTTTTGGCTCAAAACAGAGAATATATTTTTTTGGACTTTCGGGATGTTCTTGCGAATAGAAGAAAACAAAGTGAACGTGCAACTTATGAATAAGTTTCATTTTTGGGCATTCAGTCTTTAGGGTCGTTGGTCGCCAATGTTGGTTTTGGCATTACGGATGAGGTCAGCTCAGTCCTAAAGGATATGGTCTTGCTAGCCTCTACGTACTCTCAAGAGTTGATTCGAGTTTGTTCTCACATCAATCGTATACTCACTTTTCTACAGTACATAAGTTGATTTTTTGTTATGCTCCATTGATGAAGTTCAGCTGACAAATACGTCTACTTTTTTAGGCATATTAGATTATATGGAAGGAATCGGCACCTGAAAACTATGGTAAGTTATCTCGAGCCTATATGGATATTATTCATTTTTTTTTTTTTTATTGGTATGAAGCCAGTTTAAACTTAACTGTTCGAACGTTTGTCTTTCATTTTTTTTTCGTTTTAGGCCCAACGCAAAAGGCTTATAACATATATCTTGATGCGTTTGATTATGTTAAATGGCGGAATAGAGCTGTTGACGTGTAACACACTGGCCTTTGTTGTCGTGTGGAGGTGTGTTACACTTGCAAGTCGTGTCTGAAAGGCCAGGCTTAGAGGATCTTTTTGAAAACAGCAAATCATTAGGAACTACTGTTCTCCATTACTTTGTTTACGAGTTTCTTTATCATCTGAACTAATAAAGGTATTTGTGTATTTGCAGAAATGCGATTATGCGAGAAAAGATCGCAACAATATGCTATTTGCTTATGATGATCCGGGCTTGAATCTTTCTCATTAAAGGTACAAACCAAACACACCCTTACCCGTCTTTGTTTCTATATGCATTCAATTGCGATTCTCGACTCTTAAACACACACTTACAATAAAGAGTAAAAGCTAAAACTGTAAAATAGCTCATTTTCAATTAAGATCAATTAATACAGGGCTGTATGGGGTTACTTCTATTTTTTATTTTCCTGCATATGCACCTCTTATTTAGCTGAAGTGACTACAAGTAATACAGGGCTGTATGGGGTTACATATATCTTTCTTTATATGTATTATTCAAATGATACTAAAGTTTATTCAAATTGCAGGCTCGACTGGCTTCGTTGGGGTTACAAAAGACCATATCTGAGCTTCGTTCGATTACGACTCCTGTGAAAAAAAAAAGAAAAAGAAATGGGTTAAAGCTAGCTTTCGTGTTGGATACTGAATTTGCACCCGCCACCTTTGGCCCTTATGAGAGTGAGTGTTTTCTTTTTTTCCGCATCAATTTTTTAACCCTTCTGAATTAGTGTGTTTTAAACATGTTTCGTTTTTCTTTTCTTTTTTTAGCGGCAACAACGCAGAAGCGTAAGTGTACTTAATCCACTCCAAGGCGTGCTAAAAGAGGGCCAGCTCATAGTGGATCAGGGGCACAGCCATCCCAGCAGTTCACTGCTTACGTATGTCAAGGCATGGGTAAGTTACAAGTTGAGTAATTCACGCATTTGAGAACATAACACTCCTCAGATACAGGTGCGTGTTGGCAACAGGAACATCCTAAAAAGTTCGAGTTTTACATATGGACGTGTGATACTCGAGAGTGATTTTTCTCATGCGGATCCCCATTTAAATGCCTTAGGTAAACGTTCATCCTCATTAATTTTTATATCTAAACACCAATATATATACACTAGCAATGGGGAACTGATGTACAATTATGTGTTAAAAAACTATACAGACTGTTTTTTAATGCGTTTGCATGCGTATTGAAACCGATTCTGAATATATGCTTATCTGGGGGTCAAATATTTAGTTGTGAATGGTTAGTATAAGAACATAACTGATTTTGATTGTGTGTTAGTAGGCTTGGTTTTCATGAAATAGTCGGAAATTGCCTAACAATATGATTATCTGTAACATATGAAGCACATCCAACATTATCTCATATATTCTGTTCTGTTACAGCTGATTATATGACTTTGGTTATTCCATATCACACTGTCACTTTTAAAACACACTGTCAAATACCCCCTTAGTGTCAAATGATATATCTGTTGCAGTTTTACTATGATGTCTTAAAACATGAGCAAGCTGATTATTGCGACACACTAGATTAGAAAATAGCAGCGAGAAAGCAGGGTGATACCATCAGTTGAATCTAGAATCTAATTTGTTAAATCTATAGATCTATATAGGATTGGTATTGCCATACAATGGACTAAGCTTAGTTTAAGGAGATGTGTATTATAATAGAACATGTATGTGCAACCGATTGTCTGCAGTGAGCCAATGATATGAGTATATAGCTTTAAATGTTTTTTCTGAAATTTTCTACTATGTGTATGGTAAACTATTGCAAGTTATTGCAGAGTTGTTGACCATTTTGTCTCCCAGGATCCTTTTTGGTCATCTGCAATCTGTTGGTCTTAATTTCCCCATATACACAAACGAGGTTGATGTCAATAAGGAGGCCTCATGTATGGAGAAAAGAGATTAATGGAATCGCACTCATCACAAGTTTTTCGATTGATCAGGTTTGTTAGTGCCTAACATTGTGGTAATTTTGTAACATGATTTGTGAAAATATAATGGACAGTTAATTATGCAGGACATTAACGAAAGATCCACTGATATTGGTTCGATACTTGCTACACCACAACAGGAGGACATGGACATAAGCTCAGGTAATGCATTAATGGAACTTAGAAAGTGTAAAACTCTTTTATTATAAACTTTAGAACCTCACAAGTTCATTATTATAAACTTTAAAAGTGTGAATAAGAAAATTGGTACAAGTTGCTTATTCACACTTTTAAATAGTTACAGTACATGTTAATGAATAGTATAATGTGATGTTGAATGTATTCACTTTATAACTAATTTTTTGATAATGGGTGACTTTTTGTAGTTGGTTCACACATAGAGGGAATGAGTCGAAAACGGTCCTCGGGCGTTAGCAATAGGTGTGTTTTCTGTTGCTGGGTAGGTTGGTTCGGGTCAACCCGATGCTGAATTTGAGTAGAGTTGGGGCCGACATATAGCAACAACAGCAATCCAGTACCGTGCGTAATGAAGGTAATTTTCCTCTTTGTTTTGATTTACGTTAAACAGTATGTCACCCCTAATACTAAGGTTCCGTCGGCTGCAAACCCCATTTGGTCGACGACCAGGTGGACTTGACCTATGTGGCTGGGTGAAACACGTCTGCCCAAATGGGTCTGACCTGCCTGTAAAATGCTGTTGGAATGTAAATTGTAACACATTTTTCCTAGAAATCATACTTGCACTTATCGTTGAAATTTAAAATTTTGCAGGAACGTCGTACAATATCCGGACTTCCCCTTTGCTTCAGCCTAATTGTTCACATGTGAAAAATAAGCCGAGATAAGTTGTGTGCGTTCAGCAACTAGATAATACACAAGTCATTTGTTCAAATGTCACATCAGGCACTATAACACCTTAATCTGTTTGGAGTTTCCCTCTAATAGAAAACAAACATATTCTGTTATAATAGTAGGAACTTTATGTGTCAACATATTCTGTGTCGAACTTTATAAGCAAACCGTCCAGTTGTGTGGAACTTTATAAGCAACCAATATTGGCAGGTTAAGGTAATAAAGCAGTGGATTGTGTTGCATACAAGTCGATGCAAAATTCAAGTTCAAGTTCATTTTACAGCAAGTTTTTTTGGCAGAAGATGTTGTACATCAGCTGCTGTGTACACAGCTTTGTTGTGTGTGGGTTTTAACAAGGAGGGGCACCGTTGGTCTGGATTGTATTTGATTTGTAAGGACCCTTCATCTTCAGATGACCGTAGATTGGATTGATTTCTTTCTACTAATTGTTTTTGTGATTTAGTTTTATAATAAATACGTTCTATGCACGTCCCGCAGTGAATCACGGGTAACCCAAAACGACGCTTACAAATCGTCCCGCAGCGGAGCGCGGGCAAACCCTCTCGTTGGGATACACATATAATTCAAGATGAATTAAATAGTGATGGTGGATAAAAAAAAGAAGAATGAGAGTAGATGTGGTGAGGGTCTGGAAGCTTTCTTTGCAAAATTATTAACCCCTACCAAACATCTTTTAAAGTCTTGTGAGGAGAAAAGAAAAATAAAATACTTAATATGTCACTTTTATTTGACTTAAATTCAAAATTCAGTCATGTTGAAAATGAATTTAAGAGAATTTTGATCTAAAGAAATAACATAACTTAGGTTGTGATTGTTATAAGGTATATGAGTCGTGCAATGACAATAACAACGTCTCAAAGTGCCCGAGCGTGACGTTGTAATACAACTCTCTGTTAAGACAATTTTGAGCTCACTATAGTTTTCGAATAAAGAAAGTCTAGCGGTTTTAATTTCTTTTTGTTATGCTCATTTTGATCATAACCCTCTTATCTCTTACAAAGCAGGTTAAAATACATCATTTGTACGAGTTAAAATATGAAATTCACACAAAAACCTTAATCTTAACAAGAACTAATTTTAGAAAATAAAAAAGGATTTTTTAAATAAACGAAAATATTTTAACTAATTTAATGACGAAAACAGCCTTTAAATTAAAATAAATTACCAAACGAATTTCAAAAATTCTAGAAATTTTTACCCAACTAAAAACACTATTGAAGAGCTACTGAAAAATTTAAAAATATGTTTTTGACAATTTTTACTATTTTTTATAAAATTAAAACAAAACAATTTTATAAAAAAAAGGACATAATCGAAATTTGATTTTAAAAAAAAATAGTAAAACGTGACCAAAATTCTTGAAAAAATTATGACAAAAAGAAAATACTTTTTAGAATCTTATATAAAAAGAACGAAATTTTATGAAGGTTTCTGATATAGATAGACTAAATAAAAACACAAAACTTTTATAAAAAAGAAAGAGGTGAATAAGAGTGTTTGGATTCAAGTTAAGTGACATGTTACGTAACTAGCAGGTAGAAATATCCTTAAATTGTACGGTATGATAAGTTAAATACCATAATATGAGAAAAAAAATATTGATACCTTTAATTGAAATTAGACCTAAAATGAGTATATTTTTATGCGATTTGCCCTTCTTTAAAATGCAAAATCACTTATATAATTAATAATAAAAAACATTTTAACCGAAAAGAATTAGGGGAAATTGCAAATAATCGATTATGTTCGGTTATGCAATCCTAAATTCGAACTAAATTATATAAATTATAAGGTATTTGCTTTAGTATAAAAATAACCATTTAGAGATGATCGAATCATTAGAGTGTAATTCATTAGAAATTGATTCATGTACAATTTGTTAATACGGTGAAAGAAAAGATGTTTGGCTCGAGATTATGAACTCAACCACCATGTTTTTGCAATAATAAGTGAGATTGTTTTTGTCATTACATTATTACCAACCATGACGTTTCATCGCTATTACCATATACCAAAATACCACCATTGTTGCTTTCTCCCTTTCTAGTTTTTATGCATGGCGCTTGTAATACTACGATGTATAAAGATGATTGAATGCTTGAATTATATACTAGTTTGGGTTATTAGGTATCTTGAGTGGTTAAATGTTAAACTTCTATTTAATTTTAATATTCTGTTATATTGATCACAAACATATTTCGTTACCATGATTATTTAACAATTTGTAACATGTAATTTAAGCATCACGATACGGCTCCTTTTATTTTACCTCGCTGCAAACGCGGGCATCTTGCTAATGTTAGTAAGGTCATCATATTTTAATTTTTGTTAGTATAATGACATAAAATGATCGAGTCAGACAATTTGAAGTTTGAACATTGGGTTAAAACCAAAACAAAAGAAAGGCAAATTGGGTAGCCATTATGCGTCGCCTTTAGCAGTTATAGTGAGAAGGTATTTCATATGTTAGTAAAGTTATCATATTTTAAATTTAATTAGTATATTGATATAAAATAGCTCAGTCAAACAGTTTGGACAATGAGTTAAAACCAAAACAAAAGAAAAGCAAATTGGGTCGCCATTACGTGATTAAAAAATGCGTCCATGAGTATGTTTCATCATCATGTTGGCCAAATTAAGATGAAAACAAAGACATAAAGTTGCATTCCCTGGTTAGAAAAATGGTAAATGAGTGAACTTCAAGCTCCAACAAGGAAGGCACAACTGAAGTAATAAAAAAAGGTTTTGGTATTAATTGACATCCAAAGATGGTAACCACGAGGGAGGATTTAACTCGAAATACGGCAGAAACAAAGGCCCACAAACAGGGACGAAGCCAGGATTTCAGGTTAAGGGGGCCTAATTTTTTTTATACCCGCGACATAATTCAAAGAAAAACAACGCATGACGATCTACCAAAATAAATTAAATAGTGTAATGACATTAAGAAACTAGTATCTTCAGTACGAGACATAATCAATTAACATATGAAATCTAATGAGTAATGACCTTGAGCACTTGAGCTTTAACCCTTTGTCATGAACTAACTGCTAAATTCTGATGACGTTGAAGACTTAAATTCTGATGACCATGAAGACTTGAGCTTCAATCATTTGTGACCTGCAAGTGACACAAAATAGTTAATATATAAAAGCATAAACATTATGTTAATGAAAAGAAGAAACATTTCAAGAGTAACAAGAAATTATACCTTGCGTTTCTTCATTATCTGGACACGACGTTGTGATTTGGAGTAAAAATCATCAATTATTTTCTCATTGCAAAGTGTACCAACAATCTCCCTTTCAATGCTAAGAATCATGCTACTCTTAAGGAAGTCATCACCCATGGTACTACGAAGTCTTGTTTTCATAAGTTTCATATTTGAAAATGCTCTTTCAAATGTTGTCGTTGATACATGGAGAGTTAATATGAGACGAATTAACCTATCAATAAGAGGATACATTTTTGACTTCTTACCAGCAACAGAAAACACACCTATTGCTAACGCCCGAGGACTTTCGACTCATTCCCTCTATGTGTGAACCAACTACAAAAAGTCAACCATTATCAAAAAATTAGTTATAAAGTGAATACATTCAACATCACGTTATACCATCACGTTATACTATTCATTAACATGTACTGTAACTATTTAAAAGTGTGAATAAGCAACTTGTACCAATTTTCTTATTCACACTTTTAAAGTTTATAATAATGAACTTGTGAGGTTCTAAAGTTTATAATAAAAGAGTTTTACACTTTCTAAGTTCCATTAATGCATTACCTGAGCTTATGTCCATGTCCTCCTGTTGTGGTGTAGCAAGTATCGAACCAATATCAGTGGATCTTTCGTTAATGTCCTGCATAATTAACTGTCCATTATATTTTCACAAATCATGTTACAAAATACACAATGTTTGGCATAACAAACCTGATCAATCGAAAAATTGTCGATGAGTGCGATCCATTAATTTCTTTTCTCCCATAATGAGGCCTCCTTATTGACTATCAACCTCGTTAGTGTATATGGGGAAATTTGATCAACAGAATTGGCAGATGACTCAAAAAGGATTCCTGCTAGGGAGAACAAATAGGGTCAACAACTCTGCAATAACTTGCAATAGTTTACCATACACATAGTAGAAAATTTCAGAAAAAACATTTAAAGCTATATACTCATATCATTGGCTCACTGCAGACAATCGGTTGCACATACATGTTCTATTATAATACACATCTCCTTAAACTAAGCTTAGTCCATTGTATGGCAATACCAATCCTATATAGATCTATAGATTTAACAAATTAGATTCTAGATTCAACTGATGGTATCACCCTGCTTTCTCGCTGCTATTTTCTAATCTAGTGTGTCGCAATAATCAGCTTGCTCATGTTTTAAGACATCATAGTAAAACTGCAACAGATATATCATTTGACACTAAGGGGGTATTTGACAGTGTGTTTTAAAAGTGACAGTGTGATATGGAATAACCAAAGTCATATAATCAGCTGTAACAGAACAGAATATATGAGATAATGTTGGATGTGCTTCATATGTTACAGATAATCATATTGCTAGGCAATTTCCGACTATTTCATGAAAACCAAGCCTACTAACACACAATCAAAATCAGTTATGTTCTTATACTAACCATTCACAACTAAATATTTGACCCCCAGATAAGCATATATTCAGAATCGGTTTCAATATGCATGCAAACGCATTAAAAAACAGTCTGTATAGTTTTTTAACACACATAATTGTACATCAGTTCCCCATTGCTAGTGTATATATATTGGTGTTTAGATATAAAAATTAATGAGGATGAACGTTTACCTAAGGCATTTAAATGGGCATCCGCATGAGAAAAATCACTCTCGAGTATCACACATCCATATGTAAAACTCGAACTTTTTAGGATGTTCCTGTTGCCAAACGTCTCCGTTTTTCTGAGGAGTGTTATGTTCTCAAAATGCAGTGAATTACTCCAAACTTTGTAAAACTTAACATGCCTTGACATACGTAAGCAGTGATACTGATGGGATGGCTGTGCCCCTGATCCACTATGAGCTGGCCCTTCTTTTAAGCAGCCTTGGAGTGGATTAAGTTACACTACGCTACTGCGCTGTTGCCGCTCTAAAAAAGAAAAGAAAAACGAACATGTTTAAAAACACTAATCTGAAGGGTTAAACAATTGATGCTGCGAATAAAAAAGAAAACACTCACTCTCATAAGGGCCAAAGGTGGCGGGTGCAAATTCAGTATCCAACACGAAAGCTAGCTTTAACCCATTTCTTTTTTTTTTTTGTGTTTTCACAGGAGTCGTAATCGAACGAAGCTCAGATATGGTCTTTTGTAACCCCAACGAAGCCAGTCGAGCCTGCAATTTGAATAAACTTTAGTATCATTTGAATAATACATATAAAGAAAGATATATGTAACCCCATGCAGCCCTGTATTACTTGTAGTCACTTCAGCTAAATAAGAGGTTTATTCGTGCTATGCAGGAAAATAAAAAATAGAAGTAACCCCATACAGCCCTGTATTACTTGATCTTAATTGAAAATGAGCTATTTTTCAGTTTTAGCTTTTACTCTTTATTGTAAGTGTGTGTTTAAGAGTCGAGAATCGCAATTGAATGCATATAGAAACAAAGACGGGTAAGGGTGTGTTTGGTTTGTACCTTTAATGAGAAAGATTCAAGCCCGGATCATCATAAGCAAATAGCATATTGTGGCGATCTTGTCTCGCATAATCGCATTTCTGCAAATAACACAAATACCTTGATTAGTTTCGAATGATAATGAAAACTGTAACAATGTAATGGAACGGTATTCCTAATGATATGCTGTTATCAAACGAGCTCTACACTGGCCTTTCAGACGACTATGCACGTGTAACAACATCCACACGGGACAACAAAGGCAGTGGTGTTACACCCGTAACAGCTCTATTCCGCATTTAAATAATCAAACGGCATCAAGATATATGTTATAAGCCTTTTGGTTGGGCCTAAAAACAAAAAAAATTGAAGGACAAACGTTTCGACAGGATTCAGATTAAAACTGCTTTCATACCCAATAAAATGATATTCCATTACAGGAGGCTCGAGAACTTAGCATGTTTTCAGTGCCGATTCCTTCCCATTATAATCTAATATGCCTAAAAAGTGACGTATTTGCTCGCTGAAATTCATCAATGGGCATAACAAAAAATCACTTATGTTACTGTAGGAAAAGTGAGAGTATACGATTGTGTGAGAAACAAACTTGACTCAACTCTTGAAGTACGTAGAGGCTAGCTAAGACCATATCTCTTAGGGCTGAGCGGACTCATTCCGTAATGCCAAAACAACATTGGCTGACAAAGACCCTAAGACCAGACTGCCCAAAAATGAAACTTATTCATAAGTTGCACGTTCACTTTGTTTTCTTCTATTCGCAAGAACATATACCCGAAAGTCCAAAAAAATATATTCTCTGTTTTGAGCCAAAACCATTTTGACATGTTACTGAGCCTACCTGACCTATCCGTATTAAGTCAAAGTATTCTGATAATTTTGCTTTTTGATGAATGAAATATGATCAGTTTAAGGAATGTGCTCGGATCGAGGGGCATGAAATGGATTTAAATTGTTAGAAAATAAAATGGATTGCTCGAATTACTAAGCAGCCTTTGTATTTCAACTTCCCGCGAGTGGTGCTCCACTTGAGACTATTTAAGCTGGCTTTTAAATAGCACCTTGAAAGCTTCAATTACAAAGACTCCGGAATAAGCTAGTATTCTGCGGAAACTTTACCTATCCTTACTGACTGGTCCATCTTTTTGCTGGCTTCTCGCAATGATCAATTCTACCCATGGTGTTCTTTTTACCTCCTCTTGGTTTAAAAAATAATCAGAGAAAATCAATATTTGATTACCACAATCTTAACCACTGACTAATTCAACTCCGTAAATAGACAGCGAAATATCAAATTTTCCAACATAAAAATGTATCATTGAACTAACACTATGATGCAAATTAAGATGAGTATAAACCTGGATCATACCTGGAAGTCTCTCACTTTAAGAGTAGGACTAAGAAAATTACATTCCAAAGCACAAACTTTGGAGACACGTTCACTCGCGTTCATCGTACGCCTTGGTTTTCTACGGTCAAAAGAAACGAAGTGATAGTGTCCTGAAAGTAGAATCCAGAGTAAACCACGTTATTATGGCGTTATTACGTAAAAGAAAAATTAAAACTTAGTTATAATTTAGTTATTTACAACAGTTCATTAGTTAATAAGCTAAGCTAAATAGCTCCCAACACATCTTTATTACTTATAGTCACTTCAGCTAAATAAGAGGTGCATATGCAGGAAAGTAAAAAATATAAGTAACCCCATATAGCCCTGTATTACTTGATCTTAATTAAAAATGAGCTATTTTTCAGTTTTAGCTTTTACTCTTTATTGTAAGTGTGTTTAAGAGTCAAGAATCGCAATTGAATGCATATAGAAACAAAGACGGGTAAGGGTGCGTTTGGTTTGTACCTTTAATCAGAAAGATTCAAAGCCCGGATCATCATAAGCAATAGAATATGTTGCAATCTTTTGTCTCGCACCAAACGCATTATGCAAACATATCACAAATACCTTATTAGTTTCCAGAATGCTAAAGAAGCTCGTAAAACAACTAAGTAATGTAACCGATATATAATGAATCGCTGTTTCAAAATGAGCTCTACGCTAGCCTTTCAGACGCGACGTGCACGTGTAACACACCTCCACGCGACAACAAACGCCAGTGTGTCACACGTCGCGTTAGCGTACCTTTAAAGACGTTTTTATGTCTGTTTTTTGGGGTCATTGAATGATTGGCGTGCTTGCAAAAGTCTGAAATCTATTAGCGAACAGAAGGTTGGGCTCTTTGTTTCCTTTCATATTTAGATATACCGATACAGCCACCAATTACCCCATAAAACGAACATAATACTTCCTTAAATACAAACAGTATTTTAAACAATTTGATGCGCAACAACAGGTGTTTGGAAATGCGTAGAAAACAATTAAGAAGCTAATAAAATGTCATAGGCAAACCATCTAAACACACAACTATGGGCAGACAAATTCCCCTCAAGACAATTTCTCTAGTTTTTCCGGCCTCCAAACTACCGTTTGGTTCATATGGCGATCACAGAAAGAACAACATTTTCTCCATTAAGAGACCCACAAAAGACCTCATCTTCAACAACATTAAGATATATTCATTCAAGTGGATTACCAAAAGAGTGGTTTGATAATCTTTGTAACGCTATATCTGCCTCTTGTACTCTTATCTAGACTCTTGCTAATTTTTTTGTTTTTTTTATATAAAATGCCGTTTAAAAGAAATTGTTTTGTCACTCTCCTGCAATTTACTAAAATACAATAACATTGTAAAAAACATTACAAATATGATTGTTTAGGAAGCATGGCAGTCATGCAATAATACGTTACGAAGAGACAAGAAAATTCATGACAGAGACATGCATGTTGCGTACTGAACTTTAAAAATGATGTTTTAATTTTACTAGTTCTAAAATATGGACACGACACAGCTGCACTTATAACTTCTGGTTCTTTAAAAAAAATGACTCTCTCTAAATCAAATATGAAATATAACGATCGATTAACCTGCTCGGTAAGAGAAAGTGACATTTGAGCATAGACGGAGCATAGTGAGGGCAGGGGTGGGTCATGGCCCCCCCAAAATTTCTGATAATTAACGTTATTATCTTCGACATGTAGAGACGTGTAGCCCAAAAAAATAGGAGGAAACCATCACTTCCTGTTTAATTGCCCCCACCTTCTCCACTAATTCAGTGAATTTGCAATTCTTTTTTACACAAAAACTACATTCAGTATTGCAAACTTAAACTAAATAGTCATATTATACTTTGATCTAATTTCTTACTTTCATGTTCTGAGTGTTTTTTTTTGTTATCTAATTATAACTAAATTACCTAATTGAATACCTGACACTTTGTTCATGATAGTTTTGTTTTTCTTTCTCAATTTGTATCTACATTATGTTGCTGCTTTATAAATGATTTTATTTCTCGTAAAACAAAAACAATATTGTAGATTCGCAGACTTGTTGAAACATAAGTTTCGTCTTTGATGGATTGAGTTAGTTGTCTTCGAATCTTTAAACTAGCTATCATTTGCTATCATCGTATAATAGCAAGGTCTCAAGTAGTGTTTGCTGAATAATTGTAAATTATAACGTTTTGTTATACATAAAAGAATACTCCTTAAATGTCATATGATTTTGGCCCCCCCAAGAGATTCGTTGAAGCTCCGTCCCTGATTTGAGCCTGTCTAAATATATAACATATGAGATTTTTATGTTCAATTTACTCAAAGAGGATGCGTATTTAGTTACGATGTATGAAGGGCTAACTGATATATATGTGGTTGTTTTTAGAAGTCTTTGTCTAACCGCCCCAAGATGTTAAAATAGTAAGGTTTGCATTTCAGACATTTCGTTATAACATCAGAATGATTGACCATTAGCCCATTTTGATAGTGTTGTATGTGGCCTATAGCCCTATGACAAAATTTAAGGGGCAAATAAGCTAGGGTGGATAAAATAAAATGATTAAACTGTTCATCGAACCTTCAATAAGTTCTTACAATTGACTTATATTTTTATCTAGGAAAGGGAAACGGTTATGCTATATTGCTATACTTTATCTTAATTACATTTACAAAAGGAAATCCACGATATCTCATCCAATCATATCCTAGAGTTACGTGATTAAAAAATCATGTATAAAGAACATTAATTTGTCTTCTACTAGAAAAGTATGGCAGTTGTTAAACTACAACTAAAACTGTTTTTGAGGCGTAATTAACTACTTAACTACCTAACCTTCTTCTACTAATTAGCGATCTGTTTAGTGTTTTTCTGGTCCCACATTTCCGTTTATAGAAGTCTCTAGTCTCATTTGAGTCATACCTCTAAAAAACCTTTTACGTAGTATTTTTTTGTTTAGTTAACATATGGCATATACGTTGCCAACACTCATTCAAAAACCAATAAAATAATTAACGAATAACGGAAGCATATGTATAAAATATTAAATGTATATACAACTTTAATTATAATATTAAATCGGGTTTTTAAGGTTATATAAAAAGGTATACATTTTGACAGGCTTGATAATAATATTAACATCAAATAAAAACTTGTGATAGCTTTACCTTTTAATTTTACACAGTACTCATGGAGTATTTAATTTGAACTCCATAAAAATTAGGCTGTTTGTTATGTCCTTTTGGTTTGGCCTTTGGGTTTTACATGGAAAATACAACAATCAATTGTTATATCATTTATTCATTTTATAAAAGGAATGAAAGTTAGAATCAAAATTTGATAGTCTCTCTATCTATTCTGGGCTCATTTTTACATTCTCTTCTATTTTATTATTTGAAAGGAAAATTACCAAAAGAGTCCACATACAAAAAAAAAATGGCACTATATTTCATCAAAAATTTTGTTCTCAAAATATCCTAAAGCAACCGGACAATTTTCCCTTATTTAAATGTCATTTTTTTATTATAAAATATATTTAATTGTCATTTTTTTTATTATAAACCCACTTATACGAAAGATCACGTAAGCGCGCAGATCCGAGTTAAGAACCAGATACGATTAACGTTGGGTATATTTAGAGGGTCGACTGCTCTTGCGATCGTAAGCTAGGCACATCAAAACATATTTGTAGACTGTTCACAGTCTTGGTCATTCATCGTAAAAAAAAAGTATGTTCGTTTTAAGTTCACCTAATTTCTAACATATTTCATGATTCCTCATTTGCTTCTTGTCGACGAGCTACTACTGATTGGGCTCTCTTTTTCATTAAAGTATGTACATTGTCGCAACATGTACTTTTTCACATTTTTTAGGGGTAATATTGGTACCTTCCACCCTTTTAGTACAACTAATACTCCTTAACATATATTTTATTATTTCCTCCGTCTTAAATATAGTTCACGTTATTTTTTTTAGAGTTAATTGCATAAATGGTCCCTGTGGTCTGTCGGGTTTAACGAAAAAGGTCCTTAAACTTTTTTTTTCCCGGATCTTGTCCCCAAGGTTTTCACCCGTATCGGGTTTAGTCCCTTGACCAACATTTTCGTCACTTGACCGTTAACTTTATGGGTATTTTTGTCTTTTCAAATATATTTACATTAAAACCTATATAACTTTAAAAATATGGTCCCTGTGGTTTATGTGATATCACATATTTAGTCCTTCATTTTTTAATATTTTTTTCAACTTTCTAATTAATGTGTGTTAATTTTTTTAAACACAAATTCTATTGATAGAATTATTTTAATAATTTTCGGTAAATTTTTTTTTTGAAATGTTTAAAAAAAAATTTCTCGAAATGTTTTTAAAAATAATTCGAATTTTTTTTTTCATCCTTTATTTTCTCGAAATGTTTTAAAAATAAAAATTTCGAAAAATTTTTTACCGAATATTTTAAATAAAATTCTATTAAATTTTGACGATAAATTGGCCGAAATTTTTTCTTTAAAAATTAACCGAGAATTTTTCATTAAATTTTTACATAATTTTTTAAAAACTTTTCGTTATTTATATTTTTTATTTTTTTATTATTTTTATTTTTATTTTTTATTATTTATATTATTAATTTTTTTTTTAATTATTATTATACTTAATTATTTTTTAATTTTTTTAATATTTTTTTATTTTTATTATTTTTATTTTTATCTGTTTTCGTACGTACACAAAACTTTTGAAAAAACGTAAAAAAAACCAAAAAAAATGGGAAACGTACGAAAACGTAAAAATACATATGAAAACGGATAAAAGACGGATGAAAGCGTACGGAAAGTATAAAACGGATGAAAATGTATAAAGCGTTAAAAACGGATAAGAATGGTAGAAAACATTTAAAAAAACGTTCAAAGAAAATATAAAACGGACATTGAAAACAGATAAAAGAGAACAAAAACGGACAAAATGTACAAAAGCTTTGGAAGTAAAAAAATAAACGTACAAAAACGGACGAAACATATAATGTTCCAATACGCATAAAAAAATTCAATTGAAAGGATGAAAACCTAAAATAACTGTATAAAACATAAATGGAACGTATAAAAAAGTTAAAATTTTAAAAGAAATAAAATAATTAAAAAATTAAAAAGCAAATAAAAGAAATAAAATAATTAACTGTTACAGGGACCATTTCTGAAACACAAGAAACCACAGGGATCATTTCTGAAACAAGCACGAGGGTATTTATGTCATTTATACCAACTAAACCAACAATTAACGGTCAAACAAACGGAAAAATTGGTCAAGGGACTAAACCCGATACGGGTGAAAACCTTGGGGACAGGATCCGGGAAAAAAAAAGTTTAGGGACCTTTTTCGTTAAATCCGACAGACCACAGGGACCATTTATGCAATTAACTCTTTTTTTTATGAAAAGTGATTTGCACGCTTCATCACTTGACTTGCACACTTAAATTATTGTGTTATGACGTTTATACCATTAACATTTATGTCATGAATTGCATACTCCACTAAATAATGTAAAGATATAAATGTCAAAAGACAAACATTTTGAGTGTGCAAATCAAACTGTAGAGTGTGCAAATCATTTTCCTATTTTTATGTCTCAATTTAATTGTCGACTACTAAAAATAGATAGTAAAGTTTGATCAAGTTTACCTTATTACCTTTGCTTGAAATTATTATTACAAACTTTAAAGAAAACTTTAATTAATTAGCTAAAAGTAAAACTGTCATTCTGTTAAAAAGTAAGAGAGATAAAGTTGTAGTAAATGCATCGATAAATACCGATACCGACCGACATTAGTCGGTTTCGGTTTCGGTGCTGAAATCCGACATTAGTCGGTTTCGGTTTGAATTGGTTCGGGTCGGGTCGGGCCGGTTTTGGCCCGATACTCAGCCCTACATTAAAGTATGTACATTGTCGCAACATGTACTTTTTCACATTTTTTAGGGGTAATATTGGTACCTTCCACCCTTTTAGTACAACTAACACTCCTTAACATATATTTTATTATTTCCTCCGTCTTAAATATAGTTCACGTTATTTCTTTTCTTAAACTGTGTGTTTTTTGTCGGGTGACAATAATTTTGGGACGGAGGGAGTACTTCTCTTGTTTCAAAATTATTGTCCTCTGACAAAAAACACACAGTGTAAGAAAAATATAATTTATATTGCTTTCACTATTTTACTTTTTGCAGAATGACAGTTTTACACTTAAATAATTAATTACTGTTTCTTTAAAGTTGGTAAATATAATTTCAATTAAGGGTAATGTGGTAATCTATATCATAATTCCTTATGCCCAGTGAACAATTAATTTAGGTTATCCCGAAAAGGAAAAATGGACAATAATTTTGGAACGGAAGAAGTATCATGATAAGACATTTTAATGTTTTTTTATATCTTTTGACTTTTATTATTTTTAACCAGTCAAACTTTATAGTTTTTGTTCCGCGCTTTTTTTTGAGAATTTTACCTACTTTATAAACAGGATAAGACAGTTTTCGGCTCCGTATTTTTTGTGTTTTACTACTTTGACTTATGAAACTTTATTTTTCCTGTGCTTTTTTTTATTTGCAGTTTTATAATATAAACAAAATTAAAAGAGTTAATTGCATAAATGGTCCCTGTGGTTGTCCGGATTTAACGAAAATGGTCATTTCAAGTTTTTTGTAACGAAAATGGTCCCCATGGTTGTGAAACATAACGGGTTTGTATAATCATATTACAGTATTCTTATGGATTGGCTTGTAAAGAAAAATACATTGAGGTTACGTTTTAACATACATGTTTCTTGTGAAATTTTCTATTAACCTTTTTCAAATATGATGCCATAAAAACGCAGTGTTGTTATTTGCTAGCATATAAACATGGCTTGTTTGTGTGATCAACATTTGAGCGTTATAACGAATGGACCACCGTATCATCTTGAACTTCTTTATAAACATTCTTTTTTAGGGCTTTTATGTTAAAGCTATTAAAAAGTTTATACAATTATAGCTCTATTAATTATTAAACATTTTCATATTATAAACCTATTTGCACTATGTATAAATTTATTTAAAGACCTTTTCATGTCAAAAAGACACTCAATATTTTAAGACACTTAGACTTTAGACCTCTTTCATATATTTTTGAACATCTTCAAATTTTTATAAACCTTTTACTATCATAATAGTTGCTCTTAAAAGAATTATTTTATTCTTTGTCGAAACTCTGATGACCTACTTAATGTTAAACTTGGTAAAATAAATGTATCAAATTAATTATATTTATTCACTCTTGATTTTAGTATTATATTATACTTTTATTGAAAAAAAACATTCAAACACATGTGTGATTGTGATAAAACATGTCTATTGTAATAGTCTTGCTAGTATGGTATTTGTAACACCTCCATTTTTACATATAGCAGCGGAAGCTAATCTGGGGTATTACTTCAAGGTACAACAGTCATAATCATAGAA
>BQNB010067744.1:2984-32250 GCA_026074375.1 Tanacetum coccineum | reverse complement strand
AACGTTTTTACATTTTGTTATTATCAAAACGTTGAGAGGTCAAAAATATAAATAACGTTTTTAGGCATTATTTGTATTAACATAAATCACTAAACATTATACTTAAACTTATTTATACATCAAATAACATTTTTTTTAAATAAAACCCATAGGGGCCGGCCACCCTTTGGGAACACACACACTTAAACCAAAATTTGGTTTTTTGCACTTCCTCATTTAATCTTAATCATTTCATTTTACATGCATTCCTTCTAACACTCTTCCTTGTTTTCTTATAGTCTTAGTGTTTTCAAAAAAAATTCTCTCCCTTTTCCCCTTTGTGAACTGTCAGCCATCACCACCATACCACCATTTCATACAAAATTTTCTAGCAACCATTCAAGAATCATGTACTAGTTGCATTCCTTGTATTAAGAGCTCTTCAAAGAGATCAAGAAACACTATTTTTAAAGGGTTAGGGGCTGATTTTGATAATGTTTTAGGAGAGTTGTTTCATGGTTATATTGTAAGGTTGATTGAAGTTTTATAAGGGTTTTGGCTGTTAGTTTAAAGTTTTGATTCATAGTTTTTGTTTAAGGCTTTCAAGACTTTCATTCAAAAGGATTTATTGATGGATTGATTATGGAATAAAGAGGAAGTTTTGCAAGTATTTAGTTGGGTTGATTTAATTTGGATAGAAATTATTAGGGCAAGTGTTGGGATTTTTGTTGTCTATCATCCTCATTTATCATCTTTCTTGTAAGATCATTGCTTCTCTATAATTTCTTTATGTAAAAGTGCTTTTCTTTGATGTACTTTCTGTATTTAGAATATTTTTACATTCTTTGTTATGTATTGGCAAAGAGATATGGCATTGTACATAAAAATATTAGGCTAGAAACTTGATTTGGTTAGACATGCAACACTAATTATGGAACTGATTTAAATTAGTAGATTGGGGAGGTATTTTCGAAATGTAAATGACCTTTGAGGTTTTGGGAAAAAAGATAGGGATCTAGATAATTGGCTTAGATTTATTTGGCCGCTTGAATCAAAGAGTAACGATACCCGATGAGTGATTTATGAAAGAAACGGTAAAAGTAGTCAGAAAATGCGCACACATTTCATTTGGTTATAACTCTAAAATTATGTATAGAAACCACCATTTTTGTAGTACTAAAACTTGTAGATATTAGACTAACTTAAATTTTGGTGGCTGAATCGGCCTCAACAGATGTACGGTTTAGGAGTTACGTCCGATTTTGTGAGGCGGTAAAAATCCGTCAAAAACTCAGTTTTGGTAACTAAGGGTAAAAGGGTAATTTCACATGTGTTACAAAATTTTTGAAGCCGTGGGGGTCTACTAATCTATAAAATAGACTCATTTACCTTTCCGTGAGTGTAAAAACCGAACGAAGACCATTTACGGATTGGTGAGATACGAGTCCGTGAAGTTAGATAAAACCGAAATTTTTTGGCAGCTCTTGTATGGTTGGACTTTTAGTCACTAAAATGGGTATATATTATTGGGCTTATAATTAAGAGTAAACTGCAAAAATCATCCCTGTGGTTTGTAGTTTGTGACACTAATCATCCCTAGCCGATACTATTGGCACTAATCATCCCTGAGTGGTGAAACGTTCTGCAAAAATCATCCTTAAAGGGATGATTTTTGCAAAACTTTTTGTTAAACTTTTTGCAAAAATCATCCCCAATAAGGATGATTTTTGCCTAACATTTGCCACTCAGGGATGATTAGTGTCACAAACTACAAACCACAGGGATGATTTTTGCAGTTTACTCTATAATTAATTAAATGAAATGCTTGTTTGGCCTTAAGTATTAAATTGAGAATATATATAATTTGGGGCCAATTTCATTTTATAAAAACTTAAAACTTGATGTACAATGCTAAATATTTATAAAAATATTTTTATAAAACTTACTTATAAATGTTGTGTAATATACTTTATTTATTTCTAAGTCGTGACATTACTTCTAGGTTGCTCTTAGAATTATCTCGATATATTTACGTTAATTCTTATCTTATCGCTAAAAGGTGCGTTTATATTAATTGTTTTACAAACTCCACGGGGGAGATACATACTGTATTTTTACGTTTAGACGCAAGTACAAAACTATATGCTATGCCTGAATATTATTGCTTAAGGACCACTACTGTCATTTAAGTCCCCCATATCATGAGCTGTTAATTGCTTTAGGAGAGCGAACGTGAGTGTTGTGAATATATCTATTAGGACTGATAATCCCCGTCCCGGGTGTGTATCAACTAATGTCATGTCAAACGGACGCATATAACATTTGAGGCATTTGAGATGTTTGGCAGAACATCCAGTCTTGGGATACAAATCTGGGTAGGATTTGCATAACTTGTTGAGGTTCGGTGTCATGAGCTTAGGGCAATAATAACTGTTTTTGACTAATGAATGTGTTTCATTAGTCTTCTATTTACTAAAATCTTATGGTCCATTACTTTACTTATTAAACCTATGAATTTCACTCAACAAATTTTGTTGACATTTTTAGCATGTTTTATCTTAGGTCCTTAAGTTGTAAGTTTCTTGGATGGGTGCGAGTCACACGGATATCATTTGAAGACTCTACATGTTTATTTTCGCATTCGATCAAACTTTCTTTAAGACTTTATGTTTAAACAACTTGGGACATGTGTTATTTTGAACTCTGATGTTTTATTATATCAAATGTGAAATTTATTTTAAAACGTCTCATTTTAGAGGTCGTTTCTATGACTTGTACCTTGTGCTATGAAGTAGCACCCCGGTTACCTTTCGCTGCTATCAGATTTTGGGGGTGTTACAACATTTATCATCACATAGTATTGGAACCTCATTTAATCTGATATTATAATCCACAAACACCTGCTTCATCCATAACGCTTGTTGACAAGCCCTTCCAGCCGCCACATAATCAGATTCGGTTATAGAGTTAGCAAGTGATGTTTGCTTCTTTGAAAACCATAATGTTAAGCAAGATCCCATAAATTTGCAAATTCCACTTGTGCCTTTTTTATCAACTACATCGCCCACATGATCCGAATTGGCATATACCAATACATCTACCCTCGCATCCTTAGGATACCAAAGACCTAGGTGTTATGTTCTGTTAATATTTCTAAATATTCTTTTAACTGCTTCTAAATGAGATACCTTAGGATCTTCCTGGAATCTAGCATAAAGGCAAACACTAAACATTATATCTGGCTTACTAGCGGTGAGATAAAGCAAACTACCTATCATTCCTCTATATTTAGTGCTATCAATGGATTCACTATCTTTGTCTAAAGTAAGGACTCTTTTCCTAGATATTGGAGTTTTGGTAACTTTGAATTTTCCAAACCAAATTTCTTAAGCATCTCACCAATGTATTTTGATTGATTAAAGAATATTCCATCATTCATTTGCTTAATTTGTAATCCTAAGAAAAAGCTAAGCTCACCCATCATGCTCATTTCAAATTCATCATGCATCAATTTAGAAAATTCATCGCAAAGCGATTGACAAGTAGACCCAAAGATAATACATCAACGTACATTTGAATGATGATGAGATGTGAGTCCTTTATTTTAGTGAATAAGGTGTTGTTTACTATTCCTATTTTATATTCGTTATTTATGAGGAAAGATTTTAATCTTTCGTACCAAACTTTAAGAGCTTGTTTAAGTCTATACAAGGCCTTTTTAAGCTTATAAATATTAGTTTTTGAAAATCAACAAAACCGGGAGGTTGCGCAACATACACTTCCTCGTCGA
Source organism: Tanacetum coccineum (assembly GCA_026074375.1). Classification (NCBI taxonomy): domain Eukaryota; kingdom Viridiplantae; phylum Streptophyta; class Magnoliopsida; order Asterales; family Asteraceae; genus Tanacetum; species Tanacetum coccineum. Next base: position 28,481 of record BQNB010067744.1, on the reverse strand, counting down.
TGACTCTATTTAGAAAAGCACTTTTTACATCTATTTGAAAAAGTTTAAACATATAACAACATGCATATGCAAGTAAAATTCAAATTGACTCTAATCTAGCAACCGAGGCAAAGGTTTCATCATAATCAATACCTTCTTGTTGATTATATCATTTTTCTACTAATCTAGCCTTATTCCTACATACTACACCATTTTGTCTAACTTATTTCTAAATACCCATTTGGTTTCTATTACGGTGTGACCTACCGGATAAGGAACAAGATCTCAAACATCATTACGTACGAATTGATCAAGTTCCTCTTGCATAGCCATTGTCCAACTTTCATCCTTAATGGCTTCCTTAATGTTCTTTGGTTCTATGGTTGAAACAAATGCAAAGAAGTTACTTCTATCTTGGGCATGTGACCTAGGAGTTCTTTTATCTAATTCTCCTTATACTTGATTTATGGGATGGTCTCTAATTTCTTTAATATTTTCTACCATAGGTAAGATTTCTTCAAGATCACAATTTGGGTTTTAGGTTCTATCATGATTTTGAACGGTATGTTCTTTAATCATGTCATCATCTACCAAAGGTGATGTCTTAGATTTGGGTAGGCTTTCATCAAACGTGACATTAAGTGATTCCTTAATTTTCAAAGTTTCTTTTTTAAGTAATATGTATGCCTTTGATGTTTGTGAGTATCCTAAGAATATGCCATTGTAGGAAATTGAGTCCTATGAGACATAGTTTTCTAATGATTGGGATATAATGCATTTGCATCCAAAACCCTTAAAGTATTATAGGGAAGGCTTCCTACCTCTAAGTATTTCATATGGTGTCTTATTAATAGTCTTTATAATCAACGCCCTATTAAGTATGTATGTGGCGGTTTCTACGGCATGACACCAAAATATTTGCAAGATGAATTGTTCATTTATCATTGTACGACTCATTTCTTGCAAACTTTAATTCTTCCTTTCAACAACCCCATTAGATTTAGGAGTGCGAGGTGCCAAAAAATTATGAGAAATTCCATGTTTGTCACAAAAGACTCTGAATTGAACTTCATTATCAAATTCTCTACCATGATCCGTTCAGATTGAGACAGTCGAGTGGCCAAGTAGGTTTTGTAGACTTTTACCTAATACCTTAAGTATATCAAAAGCTTCATTTTTAGTTTTTAGAAATAATGTCCATGTATATCTTGAGTAATCATCTACTATTACCAAAGTGTAAAAATTACCCCTATAGGTTTGAATAGATGAAGGACCAAACAAATTCATATGTAAAAGTTCTAATACTCTAGTGGTTGAAATCATGTTTATAAGCTTATGACTAGCATGGACTTGTTTCCCTATTTTACATGCATCACAGAAATGATTATCAAAATTTTCTTTTGGTAATTTTCTTACTAGTTCCTTTGAGGCTATTTTTTGAATTAATCACATATTAGCATGTCCTAGTCTCCTATGCCAAAGGGTTGAGTTATCTACTATGGATGCAAGACAAAATTCATGTTTAGAAGTAGGAAGGATGTTACCTAGATTGAAGACCTCGCTTTTAGGTATGACATGCATGTCTTGATTTAAGGAGTATAGATTGAATAGTCTTTTATTCACACTAGTGTGATTTGTGCAGCCACTATTCACAATTTGATGATCCGTTTGAAAACACGCTCATGCCGTACCTAAAATTAACAATGTAACTCAGGTTTTGGTACCCACTTTCTCTTGGGTCCGTTGTGGTTAGCAAGCAAAGTGCCCAAGACAAACTTTCTTGGGTCTTGAAATAAAGCACATAGCTTATGAAGGCCGTACCTCAAGAGCGCGGACCAAGGATTGTTTTGAAAATCATGGAGGTTTTGAAAGTTTGGTCCAATGCTCCTAGGTGTTTTTAGCCTTTTTATTTGGGTAGGAGTTTTCTCTCCTTTGGAAGGTTCTAGGTTGAAGATACGAAGACCTTTGGTTGTTATAAAAGTTTCTTCTTTTTGAAGATTGGTTGTTTGGAAAAGAAGTTCTTCGTTTATATGTGTTTAAAGGTCTCATATTTGGTTTAGGTAAGAGAGGTCTAGAGTCAACTCAAGGTTGAGTGCATCTAAGTCCATTATGAGAGTTTGAGTGATCCCTAAGTTGTCTTGTTTCCATTCTTCAAATGGGTGCTTGGTAACCTCGAGTGTTTGCAAGATGTACGGGTTTAACAAAGTTATTTGAGGAATTTTCTTTTTGACTTTCTTTTACAAACACTATTGGTTTGTTTAGACTCACGAAAGTGGTTTTATCATTTTTTGAAAATCCAAGACCTTCCTTATCTTGGGACAACTTTTGACGACTTAACTTGTCATCCAAAATAACGCTACTCTTTTTGAATTTTAAGAAATTAAATGCTTCATCTTGAAGTTTGGAAATATTGCTTATTAAAGTGTCAACCTCTTTAGTGAGTACATCATAATTTTCGCAAGGTTCAACCACCTCTTTAGATTTATCAAGTTTCTTCATTTCAAGCTCGAGTTCATTGACTTTGCTAAAAAAATTTGAATGTTCCTTTTCTAGGGCAATTTTTTCTTGTAAAAGTTTTTCATAGGTTTTTGAAAAATCTTTGCTAAACTTTAAGAGTTCCCGTTCTCTTTTTGCAAATCAGTAATATTTAAGTCATTATTAGAGCTAGATGGTTTAGATAATACCTCTTGAGAGTCAAAAGCCATAAGACATGTTGCATCATTTTGAGGTTCGTTCTCATCTCTACTATCACTCCAAGCTCCTTTGACAAATGCCTTGTTCCTTTTAGATTTAGGACAATCATCAATGAAATGATTATTGTCACAACAATTATAACAACCGCGTTCACGTCTTGAGCTTCCACCCTTAGTCTTCTCTTTGCATATGTCGAACTTGTGATGTTTCTTGACACCTTTTCGAAACAATTTTCTAAAGTTTTTAGCCATTAAGTTGATTTCTTCGTCTTCATCACATTTTTCTTGACTTATACTATAATTACTAGTTTGACCCCTAGTAATGTTAGATTTGAGAGCTATTGGCATGATCTTGTCTTTGATGGGTTTGGAAGCAACACTATCAATTACTAAGATTGTTTCATAAACTTTGAGGTTTCCAATAAGCTCATCAAGTGGAAATGTAGTCAAGTCTTTGGCTTCTTCAATGGCCGTCACCTTTGCTCTCCATTTTAGTGGAAGAGCGTGAAGAAGCCTCCTCACATGATTCTTTCTAGAATCTGGATCTAAAGATTTGAGACAAGTTATAATAGTATTAAATCATGTGAAGCCGTTATCAATAGTTTCTTCATTCGAGATTGAGAGCTTCTTATATTCTTGATTGAGAAGATCAATCTTTCAATTCTTGACTTGTGAATTGCCTTGATGAGTGTATGCCATGCTTCTTTGGTGGTTTTACACATGAAGAATCGTTCATACTCTTTACGCAGTAGGGCATTGTAAAGAGTCATCTTGGCTTCATTGTTCTTGCCAAGTTGATTCTTTTGCTCATCCTTGAGAAGCTCGTACGACGTTTCCTTCATTAACTTCGTTTCTGAGTCTTCAACTTTGAAATAGAAATCATCGTTTTGGATGACTTGCCATAAGTCAATATCTTTGGATTTTACGTAAGTCTCAAAGCGGGCTTTCCAAAAGCAAAACCCATTAGGTTCTAGCAAAGGTGGTCTTTGCGTAGAACACCCCTCAATAAGTTCTCTTGAGCCATATATCTTTACTCAACTTTTTCAAAAACCGGAGTCAGGATTTTGAATTTTTAAAAAGAAGTTTTCAACTTAAAATGACTTCTCGGGAAGGCTTTAACGCTTGAAAACTTGAGTAAACTGCACTGATACCAATTGTAGAACCATAGAGGGGGCGAATACGGTTTTCTTAACTTCTTTGAAGTTTATAAAACTTCAAGTCTCAAAATAGCCGAGTGGTGTAATGATCTACTATAGTGTGATGACCCCTGCATCACCCCCCTGTATCGGTCACTCTCACCTCTTACTACACGTGCAAAGAGTATTACAGACACCCTTCCCTTTCCTAATCATTAACCATGGGTTTTACGCGAATGAGGATGTGATCGAGCATGCATGTCTATTCCGTCGTTACGGCCATGTATGCATGTCTCAGCTGCCTTGTTGGTTTATTACTATTGGTGAAAGTTAGAAGATCCCTACCCTATATCATTCTTCATCCTAACCCTTGGTTAAACTCGAATGAGGATGTGATCGAACACACATGTCTATTCCGTCGTTACGGCCATGTATGTGTGCTTCAGCTGCCTTGTTGGTGTGGTACTTTTGGTGAAAGATTGTAGAATGATCAACCCTAAGCCTTATAATAAAAACCCATTTTACCTTTATAAACTTGTTACTCCTTAGCTTTAGTGGTGGAGATGTGTATCCTTGCCAAGCCTATGATAGAATACTCATCACGACTGAGAAATTGAGCGAATTAGTTACATGTTACCACATAGATTAGTTGAGTGATTTGAGTGTTTTCATCTTCCTATTTCATGAGGTGTTTGGTTGTGTACTTGTAATAGATCAAATAAATGCTTAAACGGAAAAATCCTTAGGGATACATTTTCATAAACTTCTAAAGGCTACTTGAGGACAAGTAGGATTCAAGTGGGGGGATATTTGATGACATCAAATAACGTCTATTTTATAGCATCATTTATCCCATGTAATTAACCCATTTTGTATAATTATTGCAAAGAATTGTTACTTAATCGTTTGTATTTGAGAATTGCAGTAATTATGGAGTACTTGGTGAAATTTGAAGATTACTGTTCTGACAACCTATACGCTGTATCCATCAAGGAAGATACGGCGTATTTGTGCCTGCACTCACCAAAGACCACGAAGGAAACAAGATCCAATACGCCGTATCCAGAAGAAGGCAATACGCCGTATTCAAGCTATATGGAAATAAAATATTCTGGAAGATATCAAACGTGGTCCCTACTCCAAGAAACCCCCGATACGCCGTATCCAAGACTTTGGATACGCCGTATCGACCATATTCGAGACCCTATAAATAGAAAACTCAAAAACGAGTTTTAAGTGTGCTAAATCATATTCTCGATACCTAAACAATAAAAGTCGATTTTTAGAGGAGAAAAAGAGCTGAAGAGGTCAAGCAACGCAATTAATTTCATTAGAGACAACGTGTAATTTCTTGTACTTTCGTAATCGTTCAGTTTTTGGTATCATTCGTTAGCTCGGTTAGTTTACCTTGGCTAAATCATTACTTTTGTATTAATTATGACGTTTGAAGGCTAATACCTTCGGGTATTAGCCATTATTATGAAGATCTTAATGTTTGGTTTGTTTATCTCGATTTTTTAATTTATCGTTGAATTGCTTGTTTATGTTTATCAATATACTTGTTTACGTGCTTTTATATGCGACATATCATTCAACTAGGTCTAGTCCTACATATTTAATGCGCTGCAACTTCGGTGTTGTTTGGGCGTAGGCTAAGAGTCCATGATAGATCTCCATATTGTAATTTATATATCTAGAATCATAGGATCACAAATACTAACCTATCCTTGCCTTTAGTTTAGTGAGCTTAGTTGAGCCATAAGGTGACCTTGGTATCAACAAGTACGTTCTTATTCAATTGGTAAGGACTCGAACAGTGGACTACTAGTATATAAAGAGCCGTTAAGCAGTAAGTGGGTAAAGTCTCCATGAGCTAGGGTTTAACAAGATCACCATTGCTTTAATCCCTAAGATAAATTATAATCAGAAAATAAGGATGCTTTATGCGGATGCGTTTAATTGTGACAGAATTCTACGTGTCTAGGTCTTAGGAAGAAGTAACGCCTAAGTCTTAAGAATGATATGCCGCCTCGAGATAAGTAATCATTGCACTAAATAAACAAACCAACGTTATGATTGGATTAATAATGGTTAATACAGTTTTCTTATATTTGGCTAGACCGCTCTTTTATCTTCTGTTAATTTGCTTGCGTGTGTTTTAGTGTCTTGAATTGATTTTAGTCACCACTAAACCCGTGCCAGTCTCTCAGGCTGAAAACCCTCCTTATCCATTAGATTTAGGAATTAACATAGGTTTAGCATAGATTATAAAAACCAAAGTATTAATAAATTGAAAGTGTTCCTCGCTCTTAGTAATCGACACCCTACTTACCATGAAACTCTCACCGACCAGGTACACTACCCGTTAAAGTGTTGTTTTTGGTTAAGTCGGCAAAATATAAATTTAAAACTTGAATCATAATTTACAACCACACAACGACACTTCAGCAGTACTCATATCTAAACGAGTACCCAAAGCCTTCTAAAATAACCTCCAAAACTATGACGTAAATCTATCGTCACGGTCACAAAAGATTGAGACTGATATTCCATGTCTCGTGACTACTTCTTTCATGTACAACCTTGTTAATTAATCCGTTGGGTCATTTTCCCTCATCGGTAAAAAGTGTGCAGACTTAGTAAGACGGTCTGCGATTACCCAAATGGTATCATAACCACTTGACGTCCTTGGGAGCTTAGTGATAAAATCCATGGTGATATTGTCCCACTTCCACTGAGGAATCTCAGGTTGCACCAACAAGCCCAATGGTTTTTGGTGTTCAGCTTTGACCTTTAGGTATGTCAAACACTTGCTAACATAAGTGGCAATATTGGCTTTTATGTTGGGCCACCAATATAATTTCTTCATGTCTTGGCACATCTTGTCGGAACCCGAATGAACAGAATATTTTGATTTGTGAGACTCATGCATAATCAAAGTCCTTAGATCACTATAGCACATCAACCAACTTCTGTTATTCAAACACAGTGTTCCATCAACACGCGGTTCCAACTTTTCTTTCCAGGGGTTTTCTGATTCTCTTGAAGCTTCAACCAGCATACCTCCCATATCTTCAGCCTCGAGATTTTTTGGTTTTATTGCCTCAGTCTAATATTCCAAAATTTGCTTGGGAAGATCCAAACCAATAGTCATAATTAAGGCTCAAACCCGTAATGGCTTAATTCGTTCCTTTCTGCTTAAAGCGTCAGCCACTACATTTGCTTTTCCTGGGTGATAACGAATCTCATAATCGTAATCACTGAGCAATTCCAACCAAAGACGTTGTCTCATGTTCAACTCCTTCTGATCAAGGATGTGTTATAAACTTTTATGATTAGTGAACACAGTACACTTTGTTGCGTACAAATAGTGCCTCTAAATCTTTAGAGCGAACACTACTACTCCTAACTCCAAGTCATGAGTTGTATGATTCTTCTTATGAATTTTTAGTTGTCGTGATGCATAAGCAATCACCTTCTCATTTTGCATCAACACAACTCCTAATCCTTTATGCAAAGCATCGCAATAAACAATAAAGTTCTCAGCTCCTTCAGGTAAAGCCAAGATAGGCGCACTACATAGTTTTTGCTTCAATAATTGAAATGCGGCTTCTTGTTTGTCACCCCAATCAAACTTGACCTTCTTTTAGGTTAGCTTGGTCATTGATTTAGTGATCTTTGAAAATTCTGTAATGAATCTTCAATAGTAACCGGCAAGACCTAAAAATTGACGAATCTCCGTTGCAGTCTTAGGAGATTCCCAATCTTTAATAGTCTCGATCTTGGCAGGATCCATGTGAATGCCCTTACCGTCAATTACGTGACTAAGGAACTGTACTTTGGAAATCCAAAATTCACACTTAGAAAATTTGGCATACAACTCCTCCTTCTTAAGCAACTATAAGATTAACTTAAGATGCTCCTCATGCTCTTGCTTGCTCTTTGAGTAGATCAGAATGTCGTCAATGAAGATAATGACAAATTTATCTAGATATGGCTTGCACACCTGATTCATGAGATCCATAAATACAGCCTGTGCATTTGTCAAACTAAATGGCATAACTTGAAATTCATAATGGCCATAACGAGTTCTGAATGCGGTCTTCGGGATGTCTTCTTCAAGAACTCTCAGCTGATGATAACCCGACCTCAAGTCGATCTTCGAGTAGACACTCGACCCTTGAAGTTGATCGAATAAATCGATCCTTGGTAGCGGGTAACGGTTCTTCACCGTTAGTTTATTCAATTCCCGATAATCAATGCACATCCGGAATGATCCATCCTTCTTCTTGACAAACAAGACCGAAGCTCCCCAATGTGAGGAACTGGGTCTTATAAAGCCTTTTTCGGAAATTTCTGGCAGTTGATCTGACAATTCTTTCATCTCGGACGGAGCTAATCGATAAGGCGGCCGTGCTACAGGTGCAACACCAAGTACCAAATCAATTTGAAATTCCACTTATCGAGTTGGTGAAATAACCAACAAGTCCTTGAGAAATACTTTGGGGAAATCTCTAACAATCGTTATGTCTTCAAGTTGCTTCTCCTTCGACGTGTCTTCAGCTTTCTTTGTAGTAACATGTGCCAAAAAGACATGGTATCCTTTCAGCAAATACTTCTGATTTTTGGTACACGAGATGGTGTTTAATCGAGACTCGTGCCCGTTGTTGTTTTTGATGTGAGGGTTTCGAAGACTTCACATGAAGTTTACAATCCCCTATGCAGTGTACCTAGTCGTTGCAGTGTAGTATATGCAAGACTCGAGGGTTGTTATCGTTCTCCAGGGGAATAGGTTAGGAAGGCTTGATCACGGTCTAACAGAATTCTAGGGGTTGATAGAAGATTCTTTTTGTATTTTTATATTAATAAGAAAGCAGGTAAATCTATGGTTTGAGAGGTTGGTTTGTTTAACTAATAACTAAACTAATTAATATCTAAACTACTGGTGATAACTTTATGATAAACAAATGTATTTACCTAATAATGCACTACTCCTCAGATTGCTTCTCCTAGATCCGTTGCCTTGTCATACTTGTGATGATCTATGTAAGTATTTCCTAGGTCATGAACGGATTACATGAACCTGCCGTCTATTTAATATTCAGTTAGGGCAACGCACAAGTAAGGTAAGATGAAGACTATTACAAGGACCCTAAGAGTATATTAAATCCATGTGAATCAACTTAAGAGGGATCAACCATATTAGGGGTAAGGTAGTATGAAGTGTCACACCCCGCGAAGGCGGAAACACGAGTGGTAACATCATGGATATCATCACAACACAATGGTGTCAACAGTAGAGAATCACTACATGCGTAACCAAATATAAAAGACACGATGTGTCATGACAAAACCGAAAACAAAAGAACGACATTTTGTATTAATGAAAAAGGGGTCTCATCAATACAAAGACAATGTATCACAACCCTATTAAACCAAATAACATTCAAGAATTCATGCAAACAAATACGAAATGAAATCAAATAAGAACTTCCAATGCCAGCCTAATGGTCTCTCTAGCCACTTTTATTAACTTCCACACCTTCCTAACGCTCACCTGAAAATGATGCTTAAAAACGTCAACACAACAGTTGGTAAGAGTCATAGGTTTTACGACACCAATACAAGATTTAAATCAATTACTATGATTATATAAAAAAAACAAAATATGGCAGGACAATTAAGCTGACTATTATACATGCTAACATGCAATCGTCCTAAACAAGCAATCACAATTGAGACAGAACGTGTCCCCCGATCCAAATCACAAAAATAGTCATGGAGAGGAATGCTATCCCCAAACCCAGACTCTTGGTACCGTATCCGCACATGTTCATACCCACACAAAGTAGGCGAAACCTCTTGCCCACAAAGTAGGCGAAGAATAATGCAACATCATACAACATGCAACACATAACATATAATAGCTACATAAAAGTCCATGTGTAACTTGAACCATATAATCACAGAATCAAAACATTTCGAAACATATTTTGCATCATTTCCATCCCAAGTCTTAATACAAATAAACCGTAAAAACGTTTATTTATATTTTATGATCTTTCTTTGTTTTGATGAATAACAAAACATAAACTTATCTAAACAACAAAACTTATAAGTTCTAAACCAATAGTTTTCTAACATCACCTCTCTCAAACAAACTCTTCACTTAAAAATAATTCTAAGAATAAAAATGTATAACTTTCACATTCTAAACACTTTATTAGAAAATATTTACAAAAACTTTTAAATATTTCTCTTACCAAATCTAAAAGAAATCTAGCAAGATTTCCTATGATTCTCTAAGATTTTCTAATTTAAAATTCGGATATGGTTACTGTAGGCCGGTGCCATTAATTTTGGCTGCCGATCCCATTCGCCAATGGCACCAGCAAAACCGGGCTACAGTAATTTTCATGCCTATAAATACCAACTCATTTATCTTGGTTTAGGCATTCATTCACATAACATCTTTCTCTATATACTCAGCTAATCACTGATCTTTTATCATGATTCTTTTATTTTAGTATTTTGTAGATCTCTTAATAAAAGAAGCTCTACCGAGCATGTCCTTTAAGGATCAAGCCTATGACTCCTTCAGAGCATGGGTATCCCATCACTCATGGATCAAGCTACTAATTTCAAGCTATTATTTCACATTCATTGTAATCATGTAAATGAGAGTCATATGACTAAATGTTGCTTATAAGAGTTTTTGGTGTTAATTTGTAAATAGTGTTGGTGTTTGGCACCTAGTAGAGGGCAAACACATCGACATATTATGTTCCATATTGATGGGACATGATGTCTAGCTTTGTATCATAATAGGGTGTAAGCTTGTGTGGGGACATGGTTCTTCTTTATGGAACCTGGTGTTTAGCTTAGCACCAGATATAAGGGTAAGCAACATTGTAAGGCTTCTCCGCCAGTTAAAAGGAGTATTGGTGAATAGTGCATTCGCACTCTCAAGTAGGTGACTCGGGGAGTGGAGTAGGACAAGGTAGGTGACCTTGTAGCTGAACTACTATAAATACTGTGTCACATATCCTTTTACTTATCATACCCTATCATGTGTTTATTACTTATGCTCATTCGTTCACTTTAAGATCTAATATGAGAAAATGAAAATTAAAATGAGATTTAATATTGGAAAACTATTCAACCCCCCATTCTAGTTTTCCACAATTGGTACCAGAGCAGGTTACCGGAGATTTTTCAAATAAACTGTATTTCAAAAATCTTCAAATATTCAATCAAATATTTTTCAAAAACTAAAATCATAAGGCATATACACATTCTTCCTTTATATGTTTTCTTAAAAAGCTTGGCGCAAGAAAAATATGTAAAAAGGAGGACTGTTTTGGGCTGACCCAACAAGCCGGTTCCGCCGGTGCCATCGATCAAAAGCACCGACTGAGGTAAGTCAACAGAACCGCGGATCTGAACATTTTTAGGTTTGGGCCTCTCTCTTTATCATGGACTCACTAATCTTTTAAATAAAGTTTTTTTGGACCCAAATTTTTTTTAAGTTGTAAATTTTTTTTCGGACCGAAAACCAGTATCCTATGGAAAAGTTCAAATAATTTTTTTTATAAAATCAGTTTCAAATATGATATTCCCCTCTTAGAACAAATCTAAAAAAAAATTATATGAAATCATACAAGCTTCCTTGATAATTAGTTGCTCCTGTCTTCTACCTCTTCCTTCTACTCTCACTATATGAGATTGTACTATAAATGACTCATGTATACTCTGTTAAATAATTAAAATATTCATGTCACACCATTTCCCGAGTACAACACTCTCTACTTTCGATTTCCTACCTTATGATATCTTGGCGTAAAATTTTGGGTATTGAAATCCATTCAAAATTCAAAACCTCCTTCACACCTCCCCATAACCCATCGCCGCATCTACTCTATATAAAATCACTCGTCTCTCTCCTCCTTCATTTATCCTTCAAATTTTTCAAAAAAAATCAAACCTCTCTCTCTGTTTATCCCTCTCCACAATCCTATCACCGTGTTACCTCATGGAAGACTCAATCATGTGAAATCCAAATCCCCTTCTTGATCACCATTATCATTTCATCTCGTATGCTTCATTAATATCTTATGAACAAGTTTTCGCATGGAGACGTGTTCATCATTCTAGCATTTATATTACTATTGTATTTCCTATTCTATGTATCGCGGTATGGGTTGAATCAATGTACATGTAATCTTTCATTTTTACCTTTTTGTTTCATTATAACTTATTGTTTTACGTTTCTGTAGAAAAAAAAAACAACAACAATAACAAGGAGGCCATATTACACTCATACAAAAAAAATGTAACACTATAAAAAAAATATTATATATTTAAAAAAAACAAACCCTGGCCGGTGCCATTGGAAAACCAAGCCGGTTCTGTTAACCAAATAGCACCGGCAGAACCGGGGATCTTACAAAACTGAACGTCTTCTTCTCATCTTTCCACTGTTTGAAACTCACACACCCCAAGAAATCTCCATTGGCGAATCTTGCAAAATTTCATTTGTTCTCACATCTCTAAACTCCCAATTGTAAGTTCTTCATACACATTTTCTATAATCAACTCTTAGTTTATAATTACTTGCAAAAATTATTTTTTAGGGTTAAAATTCCTTAGATCAAATCACCCTAATTTCCTACAAAGAAAATAGCCTTAGAAATCTTAGCTAGCATATTGCACCCTTTACCTAGTTAAGGAATACATCTATGCACATTCTTTTATAAAATCAAAAACTCATTAAAAATGGGGGGGGGGGGGGTGATGATAAAAGGAATTTCCATTGTTAATTACCGTAAAAACTATGATAAAACTGATCATTTCCAAAAAAAACTTTAGGTATTTGAAAGCAATCGTGTCCTTTCTTACTTTCTTTATTTTTTGGAGCATCATGCCGAAATCGACCGAAGTTGATCATCATGACACCGCCTACTACATTCCCATGTATCATCGTACCGAAGGCTTTACCGGGGAAGAAAGAAAGGTTTATAAGTCTCTCGTAAGTCGACTCTTTCACGAAGGACGGGTCGTCCTTCCTAACTTCATGGAGGACGAACCAAGTCTTCGCAACATCTTTGAGGTAATTGGTTTTGATTGTCTTCTCGATATTAATGAACAAATTTGTCCCGTCTTCGTTCTACAATTTTACAAAAGTGTCCGCTTTATTCGAAACCTCAATGGAACTCTCTCCATTGCTTTCGTCATCGACAATGTCCGAAACACTCCACACCTCTCAAAAACTTTGCTCAGAATCTCAAATTCTTGTGAAGGTGTGTGTGTGTGTACACTTCCGAATGGCCTATCTCATCCCTTTCAAGACATTGTGATCCTCACCCCAACCTCTATCCTCCACCTCACGAAGATCCAACTTTGATTCGTGACACCTTATTCCATACAAGAACAAAACCCAAGTATCAAAAAATCAAAGGAGAAGACGTTGTCCTCGACCCCTTTCAAATGATCAACACCGAATTAAAAGATAAATTCAAGAAGTGGAGCACCATCATAAGTGAAAATGCCATAAACCTCATCGGTCATAAAGATCACCCCAATGCATCCTTGTGCTACATGCTCTATTGTCTCACCATTGGCAAACACTTCAATCTTGCTTACTATATCTCTCATCAAATGATAATGTTAGCCTCAAAATATATTGAGTCGAACAATGGAAATTCGTTCATTATATTAGGTCTCGGTCACTTAATTAATTATACGTTGTAATAGGCTACACGGGTAAACGGGCTCTTAAATGTAATCTAACCGGTCACGTGTATCGGGCGAAAGCCCAAGTAATCCCGAGCCCGGCCCGTAGAAATACCAAGGCATGAAAGCCTCTTGGTATTAAGTATAAATACCCCTCTCCAAGTATGGAGAGGGTGTTGATTCTCATAAGTCTCATTTGTAATTTTGCAAGTATTCATCCAACTCTCATTTTCTCTCTACCTTTCTCTCTCTAACTTCTCTCTACAATTCTTCATATCTTCTCATCTTAATTTCTTGTTCATCATAATGAAGTGAAAGTGATTTAAGGGTAACCTACATTTGGTATCATTCGCCACGGGTGGGTTTAGTTTTGTTGGTATTTCGTGTTATTTCGTGTTTGTAATTTTTTTTGTAGTTTCGGTTTGTTAAGCTTAGTGGTTCGATTTAATGTTTGTAATTTTCTTGTAATCGTGGTTACTTCGTGCGTGGCCAAGCAAAACGCAAGGAAGAAGAGAACGAGTTCTTGGTGTCTTACTCGAACGAGCGAAATTCTCTTTTGAAAGCGAACGAGGTTACTACTTCAAGGATCGAACGAGGGATATTCAGTTTTGGAACGAACTAGTATTTTCCTTAGAGGACCGAACGAGGGCCTTTAGCTTGGATCGAACTAGTTTTTCTTTAGCTTGGATCGAACTATGTTAGGAAAATATTGTAAACGGACTTAATACTGTTAGTATTAAAGTTAAGTCTGTTAGTTATAGTTAGTACTGATAAGGATAGTTAGTACTGTTAGTAATAGAAGTTAAGTCTGGTAGAGTAAGTTAAGTCTGCCACTTCTAACTTTAGGTTCTGGCAGTAGTTAAATTTAATACTAGTTTGGATCTAAAATAGTTAATTCTGGTTGTAATTATAGTAATAGCATTATCTCTTAGCGTTATTCTAGGAAGAGATAAGCATTATCTCTTAACGCGTTTAGGGTTCCTTAATCTTATAAAAGGAACGTAGAATAGTATTGTAAAGATATATGTGTTGATTGATCGTTCACAATCAAATAGCAATAGTAATAGCAAATTTAGTATTTTGTTCTTGTGTTCATCTTGGTATAGATATTGATATTCCGCGTCAATATTTGTATTCTCGTTATTATTCTCTCATGAGTTTCTCTTATAGATTTATTCAAGAACTATAATCTGTTTAAGATCATTAGAGAATCCTGTGATTAGACCAACAAGTGGTATCAGAGCCACCAAAGGGACTTTACAAAAGAGTTTTTAACATAGATCAAAAAATCTTTTATTCCACCAAATAAACACTGTCATGAGCACACAATGAATTTTTCTCTTCAATGATGATGAGAACTGTCTCTTCCATGATGATAGCATCTTTGGCTGGATCACAACCAAGCATTCCAACAAAGGAGATGCTCCTGTCTAAAACCACCTACAAAAAAAATTTATTATCAACAATAATGCACCACTCACTTTTCAAACATCAAACGCCTGTTTTCGTCAAAAAGATGATTAATGATAAACTTGGCAATGAGATGGAACATTAACTTGAGTATATTAGAAACCTGCATGTCTGAAATGATTCAGAATGGAACGCAAAGAAGAGAGTCTACCATAAGGTAAAGATGTGTAATATAGGTTCTCTACCTCCAACCACACATGAAGAACAGCTCGCTGATGAAAAAGAAAGAGGAAAGCGAGAACTCAGTTGCCTAAAGGCATTAGTTCAAAAGATCCTCTCATACGCTTTCATAGCATGTATGAGCAAATGAGATCTGGCACTATCAAAACAGTCTTTGGTGAATAAACGCTAAACTCTAAAAAATGCAAAACTTGTTTTGAAACAACAGTTTGAGGCAATACCATCCTCTCTAAGGAAGCTTAAAAGGTTTGATAGGTATTCAAAAACAACTATCACGTTGGATGCCCTTGGTGCAAGAGAGTTTCTGATGAAGAAATGAAATCATAAGTCTTCATAGGTCCCTTCCTCCTGCTGGACAGTAGTTAAAGCTATGACAATGATAACTAAAGAAGAATATTGACACTCAGTCAATAGAATGATTTAATAACAAAAACTGAGTGTATTTGAACAACAACCTTCCAAAAGACATCATTCTCTTTCCTGCATCTGATAATGTGCTTTAGTATCTCAAACCAAAGCATCTTCAAGCAACACTAGCCAAGCCAAAGAGCCAGGAATTATAGTTCTAACCACTTCCTCTTCCAAACAAACACTCAACTGCTACCCTGGTCTTGAGCTGACATGAATGTTATCTCAATACTTTTTCAAGCACAAATGCCTGATGGATTGTGATTTTGATACATAGAAGATCTAGATCAAATTGATGACCTGGACTTGAAGAGATGGATATTAAATTTGCAAATTGCTATTACGGCCATCAAAATCAAGACGTTCCCAAGAAAAAACAGGCTAAAGGCCAAGAGATGGATGGAAAAAATCAGTGGCATTTGATAAAGAGAGAAAATAGTCGAATGTTTCAATTGACACAATACTGGGCATTTTGCTAGGAATGGCAGTTTAATAGTTCAAAGGAAGGTAGCATGCAGGGAAGCAGGTAAGTCAGGATGTCAACAAAGCCAGTAAGAACTGAAAAGAAGCTTGATACCAAAGTGATGAAGGTCATGATCAATTGGTAGTAGCAGACTATAGATTATCCTACAGATGAGGAGCTCTCAAATCCATCAGCTCACATGCTTACACTGTGAATAATGAGTATCCATCAGTTCTAAATTGAGTGTTTAAGATTTCATACAATGCCTCTACAAGCAAGAAATAAATGAATTGCAATCTGAATTGGCGTACCCAAGTACAATCTCCTTAGTGCCCATAACTACTGTTTAAGAAAATATAGATTCTCACTAAAGCCTCCCACAAACAGCAATCATCCTTAAATGAAAAAATTCAATTTTCAGGCTAATCAAATTTTGAAAAAGATGAAAAAGCTGAAATAATGATATAGAAAATAGGAAGAACGCTGAAAAGATAAAGATGTTTTAACAAAAAGATAGTTTGGATTCTAGGTTTGACTTACTTCCTAAATAATCTTTGAGGAAGCTAGTTGATAGTGGGATGACTCAACAGTTAAGATGGGTTTAATATGGCATCAAATCAAATGCTGAGGTCCCAAGATATGAGGAAGAAATAATTAGAGGTAAATTGCTCTTTAGAAAAGAGATCAGGAAATCATTCAAATCCCACAAAACAGCAGATTTCAAAACAATGAGTAACAAAGTGTCCCCTCATCCTCTTAGTGGTTATTATTAACCCCAGATGACAGGGAGTACTATAGATATTCTCAGTATTGAGTCAAGGTGCAAACATGGGCCTCAACCTAAACTCCAATCTACATGTAGTCTAATGCAAGTTCCATTGCTTTCCATCCATCGTTCCATACTCAATGACATGATGAGAAAGCATGGAGAACGTGTTAGATGCAAATTCCACTGTTACTCATCTTGTCAATCCAATGACAGTGATAGTGGAACAAGGAACTATATCTGACCAGTCTTTCCCAAGGCCATCCACAATATAGCCTTCTATTGAGCAGGTTACCATAGTCCACCCAAACGACTCAACCAAAGTGCTGTAACCACAACAAACAGTTGACCCTAGTTGTGCACACATGTAAAATATCTCCTAGCAACCAATTAGAACACCAGGGCTCCTTCACCTAATCCTTCAACTCATAGACATAAAATTGAATCAAATAAAGGAAAGGGAATTAGGTGCGAGGCTAATCATCTATTGAAAAGAAACTCATAGTATTGTAGTGTAGAAAATCCTTAGACATTGATTACGGATGGTACCATTATGAGAAAAAGATTGCAAGGGAAGCCTGCTTTTAAGAGACAGGGGTAATTCAAGCCAAGTTAGCAACCTCATCGCATTTATAAAACGTATTTAAAAATTGTGTTGAAATATAAAAAAGCCTGGACTAACACAATAAAACAGAGTGAATAAGCTAAATCAATTCACATCCCCAGACTCTGGTACAACAAAGATAACCATAGACCCCGAAATTTAGTACTGCTATAGCAGCACATAAAACTCGGTAGGGTAAATGATAATACTTGCAAAGCAAAAATGTGTAGTTTCTGGTAGGTGCATGTTAGATCTCTGGCACTACATATAATTCTTAACTTCTAGTTTTAATACTGGCAGACAAGCATGTTAATTCTGGTTACATTATGATTAATTCTGTGTACGATAAAATAAGTCTTGGTGGATCTAGAGTTATATACTGAGCGCAAAATCAAACATGTTAATTCTGTAGGGTCATGTTAAAACTGCCACAGAGTAATATAACCAGTAATAAATCAAACCCGAATTCACAGGTGCGAATTATTAAAAGATCCAAAGAGAAATGTTTTTCAAACAAATTCACCTAAAATAGAGAGACCCTTGTTCCAAGACACCGAGGCACACCAATCAAATAAAATAAGCTGGTTAAGGGGTAAAATGGCACTGCTGAGTTAATACCTCAGCAAGGTTTTTAGTTTGAAGAAAAACCAACACTACACTCCAATATCAATAGTGACCAAACCCCTGTTCTAATATTTCATGTTTTTCTCAGTCACTACATAGGACCCGAGAGACCTGAAGGCATGGTCCCAAAAGATAACCTATTCTCATTTTGTTATTGCAGGATCATCCACCTGAAGCATATGAGAGTCAAGAGTAAAATCTAGGAAAAGACAATGACAACAAAAAGTCACATTGAACATAAATCTTCAAGCAGAATGAGACAAGGTTAAAAAGCTTGAAACAAGTTTGACGAAAAGAAGGAAAAGTAAAAGAAGAGCTAAGGATGCAGAGGTCAGGATCACGAAGTTCCTTTCGAAACAAGATCAATGAGAAGATATATTTGTTACCCCTGAAAAAGCAAGATTCAGGAGGCCTCAAGAATAACAAATAAGTCCTTCCACTTATAGGAGGCGCACAGATCTTAAACAAATTATTTCAGAGATGGTTTAAGTGGATCACAAGCACCGCTTGTTAGCAAGATTTACAAAAGAAAATCAAAGTATACAAGAATCTCCTACATAAAATTCTTCCATTTTGAAGAACCTGATTCAGCTCTAAGTTAATACTGACTACAGTTTAATAACTGCGAACTTAAATCCTCGATATACAATCTTTCACTCAAGTTAATACTAGCTGTCCTTTTAATATAGCTGCTGAGTTAATACTGTGATGATACAAATGCAGAAAGGGTTCGAAGGAAAAAGGAAAGGAGACCAATGACTGCATAGACCTTCAAGCTGACGTTCAAGCATCAAGACATCAAAATGAGCTTCAAGAGTTAGCAGATTTTGAAGAAGCTAAAAGAGTCATCAAGCTCAAATGGATGCTGAAACACAAATGACAAATTCTGATCTTGATGCTCCACCCACAGCTGCACTTCTGGCTAGATAAGATTGATAGAGCAAGAGTTAAGAAGCTGCAAGAGAGGCACTTGGCAACTGAATTTGATAACAATCGAATGCAAGATTAAATGCAGATACACATTCTTGCCAGAAAAGAATCACAACAAGAAGAAGGCGCAATATACTATTGAGGAAAGACAAAGTTCTACATACGACAATTGAGCTAATTGCTTGCCCAAATGGAATTTCTTGCAGTAACAAAAGTGCTATTATCACATAAAACAATGCCAACCAACATATCTCAGCTTAGAATAATCAGATGATCACTTATCTGAAACAAGTCGCAAATCAAGAAGCATGCTGATGTTAAAGTCTAAGTCATTTGCAGGAGATACAAGAACTGTTGAGAGGTACAAGATTGCAAGAACAGCCGTTTGTGGCTATTGATCAAACGAAGATGATAGAAGCAATCAAATAAATGAATGACAAAAATATGCTATAAAGAGAGAAGAAAAGAAGGATGAATCTGTCTTCATGAGGAAGTTCAAGAGGAAGAAGGAGCAAAGAAAATGAAGTTAGGCCACAAGAGAAAGTTAAGGCAAAAAGGTAAAAGAATGGCTCTAGTCTCACAAGAGAAGAAGAATTGAATATGAAGATTTGCCAGCATATATCTCCAGATGAAAAGAACAACGTGATCTTGATGTTGAGAGTCTTGACATCAATATCCCATTATTGAATGGCATGCATGTTTTTCTTGACCACACTTAACCACAACATGATCAAACCAAAAACTGATGAAGATATACTAACTGAATAGAGTAACAAGGTGTAATCGGTCATCATAGATTCTTCGCACCATAATGGAGTTTATTCAATTTTTGATGATAGAGAAGATGTGAAAGTTATTTATAGAGCCTAAGTCATGGAAGTAAATAAAGATAGGCCATCCTGAAGGTATTGACCTGATTCTTTGGGAGGATCGGATGATTATGTTTAATCAAGGTGATATCGCTGACATTAGATGATAACACGACAAGACTGAAGCGCTTATCACTGGAACTACATAGTTCCGTTCAGGAGTACATACTATCATGACAATACTAACTTGAGCATGTTCTCATATGCTGTGTGAGAAAGCAAATATTCCTCTGACAACAGAAAGTACTTTCACAAAGCTGAGGAATTGAATGCAAGACACTGAAGAAGCAAGCTCAATGGCTTTTAGAGCTGATCAAGTTTGTGAACAACACTGGAAGAAATTTGAAAGATTCCAGATGATGATGACACAGTCACATCTACTCATGAAGATGCAGAAAGGGTTTGAGTGTTGGCTAACCACCACACAACAAATGGTCCTTGGTTCACCATGTCTAACAGACATAAGAACTAACTAGTCCAAGAGCAAACGGCTGCTTGGTAAAGACCCACAAAATCCGTTCATGGTTGACAATTTACCAAAAATTGTATGGTATTCTATGCACCATAGTATTTATACTAAAGCATGACTAGCCCTGAGCAAACGGCTACAGGTAAAGGCATATCAAATCCGTTGATGGCTGTAATGGTTTGCCAAAAATCATATGGTATTCAACTCACCAATGTTTCAAGTACTGAGAGTTGAAATGGTTTTCAGTTGACCATGGACATACACCTTTCTGGTGGCCAAAGAACTGACTACTCCAGAGTTAATGGCTAACTGGTAAAGAGA
Source organism: Tanacetum coccineum (assembly GCA_026074375.1). Taxonomy (NCBI): domain Eukaryota; kingdom Viridiplantae; phylum Streptophyta; class Magnoliopsida; order Asterales; family Asteraceae; genus Tanacetum; species Tanacetum coccineum. The sequence continues at coordinate 7,837 of BQNB010067744.1, read as the reverse complement.
CATCAAATCCATTTACATTTTCAATGATTCACCTCTCACAGGAGTTAACACACCTGGAAGTGATGAGAATAGACTGAAACTTTATGTTTTGATGTACAACATTGTCAAGGTTGCTGATACAAGAGTTAAAGACTAGTTGCTGTCAAGATTTGAAGACATAAAGACTTATTATTTTGAAGACAGAAGTTTAAGACAATCCTCTAAAAGCCCAAGAAGAAGCTTAAAGTATTTAAAGATCAAGAATATTCTGAAGGAACTTGAAGTTCATGCATGAAGATCAAGTTAGGGGAGGATTGTTAGGAAAATATTGTAAACGGACTTAATACTGTTAGTATTAAAGTTAAGTCTGTTAGTTATAGTTAGTACTGATAAGGATAGTTAGTACTGTTAGTAATAGAAGTTAAGTCTGGTAGAGCAAGTTAAGTCTGCCAGCTTTAACTTAGGTCTGGCAGTATTAAAGTTAATACTGTTATGTCAAATAGTTAAGTCTGGTTGTAATTATAGTAATAGTTATCTCTTAGCGTTATTCTAGGAAGAGATAAGCATTATCTCTTAACGCGTTTAGGGTTCCTTAATCTTATAAAAGGAACGTAGAATAGTATTGTAAACATATATGTGTTGATTGATCGTTCACAATCAAATAGTAATAGTAATAGCAAGTTTAGTATTTTGTTCTTGTGTTCATCTTGGTATAGATATTGATATTCCGCGTCAATATTTGTATTCTCGGTTATTGTCTCTCATAGTTTCTTTGGATTTATTCAGAGAACTATAAGTCGTTTAAGGCTCATTGAGATCCTGTTGATAAGGACCTACAAACTAGTTTTTCTTTAGCTTGGATCGAACTAGTTTTTCTTTAGCTTGGATCGAACTAGTATTTCCTTCAACAATCGAACGAGTGACAACAAAGACCATCGAACTAGAGTGCATCGAACGAGTGTTCATTGTTTCGATCGAACGAACTTCATCTTTGTTTGATCGAACGAGTGCATTTTCCATTACCATCGAACAAGCACCATTCGAACAAGCTCATTCGAACAAGCATTATCGAACAAGCACCATTCGAACAAGCTCATTCGAACAAGGACCATCGAACGAGTGACTATCGAACTAGTGACATTTAATGTGGACCGAACAAGACCATCGAACTAAGTGATTTCTTCTAGAACCGAACTAGACAATCGAACCAAAGAACCGAACAAGCATGAACCGAACTAGGTGATTTACATAACAACCGAACTAGAACCGAATTAATAATTTTTGTTTTTACGGTTTTTTCTTGATTTTGTAAAATCCCGCGAAAGATACGATTCTTCTCTCGGTTTAAATCCAAGAATTGTAAAATCCCGTGAACATCAATTGTACTCAAACCACAACAACAATCACTTTACCTGCTTAAGATCCTACAAATCATTCTCACTTCATAATTCATCATGACGACTCCAATTGCAACTTCCACAACCGACAGTCAAATGCATAACAACATAATGGCAGCTGGATCAAGGGATCGTCCACCAATGCTTGCAACAGGACGATATGCACAATGGCGATCACGGTTCTTACGATACATTGATACAAGACCAAATGGTGATGCCTTACGAAAGTGCATTCTCACAGGTCCTTATATTCCAACAATGGTCACTACACCAGCTGTTCCAGCAACAGAGGATTCTCCAGAATAAATAAGTCAAAAATGCAAAATACTACATAGTGGTCAAAACTTTATGTTTCGTTTTAACGTAAAACTTGTAGTTTATTTTTTTCTTTCAAGCCAAGCATTTCTAGTCAATGTATCTTTGAAAATGGTACATTTATATTTTTCAAGACATTGATCTGATTAATTTTTAAAACGGAGAGGAAATTATTTTATTTACAAATATAAATCAAGCTAAGTATACATCATTTTGTTTTTAAAATTTAATAACAAAAACCGACGACGAATATCTTTATGTGCATGCTAAATGATTATGTGAATTTACTTGTATCGTATTTGTGTTAATAGATATTATTAAATGAGCATTGCTACTTGTAATTGAGCTAATTATTTATCTAAACACACATGCCATGTACCATTATATATAATTGTTAATAATGTTTTTTCGGATTATGCCTAATAGGAATTACGTTAGATCTCTTGCGTTAAGTTGCAAAATTGTTTGTGCACTGCATATAGGCATAGATTACTATATTTACAAGTGTTACATAAACATCTTGTAGATCATTTTGAGTGTAGTAACCCATTTAGAAATGAGAGTTAATAGATAGTCAATGCGTGTAAAAATAAATGTCCTAAATCAATTTTTAAAACCCATCATTAAAATATTTCCAACACATTATCTCTCTTCCAACAAAATGTATAAATATTTTCATCATCTTGCGTTGTTTGACCTCGGGTTGGTTAAACAAAATAAAAGATTGTATTAATACATTGGTAATTAAGTAAATGAAAATATATTTTTTAACTTTGTTTGTGCTTGCATTTGTTCTAACATACACACATAATTATATTCTTTTTATAAACGTATAGTATTTTACAAAAGATGTGTGTTGTATAAAAATGGTTAAGAAAATCATTAATATACTCATAAAATGTCAAAAACTATGCATACTATACATATCAACAAATAGTTTTTCGCACAAGCAAAATATATGACAATCTTGAAGTAAGAAATTAACTTGTCATTATTCATAACCTCACCTCACAACTAGTCTTTAGAATATAATGGAACACCCTATAAAAAAAACAATATATGGTTTTCATTAAAAAACAAGATTGTCGTGGCGGTCACCGCACGATTACGTCCTCACACTCGCTACATACTCTTCCACTAATGATATGATCACAACAGACGACTCTAATTTTGACAAGATTTTGAGAATTGCCAAGAAATATGGCATCATAACTTTTGTCTAGCAATTAAGATTATATCACAATAATCACAAGCAGATATTATACTTAAAACCTACCCTACTCCATCACACACGATTGATATGAAAAAAGACCCCCTTTATCCCACAAGCTTAAGAAGAAAATTCCATACCCGATCATAACCCACCCCAACCATGAGTCTCTATCAGTCCAAAGCTATTCCTAATCTCCCCTACGATATAACCCCACCAACTATTAGGCCCCACACTCTGCCTAGACCCACCACCATTACACCCCACCTGCCGACGGCATAGCCGTCCAAAGCACAACATTAACACCTACTACCCCCCTCCCGCCCCTCCCGTCCCAAACCCCCCCCCCAACACCATGGCCCAGCCCAAGGCATGGAACGATCCGTACGTATGATACACCCGCCCCCCGGCCCGCACTCCCTGATCCCGACAGCCCCCCCCCCTGTATCTCTAACTCTTCTTTATCTCAAACAAGTTAAAACGCCACACCTCCCACCCTCGGGGGGGGCTGGAGTGTGGGGGGTGGGGGGGGGGAGGGGTGTGGGGGGGGGGGGGGGCGGTTGGGGGGGTGGGGGGGGGGAGGGGTGTGGGGTGTAGTGGGGGGGTCCGAGACGGTGGGGTTGTGGGGGGGCTGGGGTGACTAGGGAGCGTGGTGGTGTGGGGGTGGGGACGTGGGGGGGTTGGACGTGGACGTGTACTTCTGGGGCAGGGGGGGGAGGGTTTCGTGGGGGAGGGGGGGTGAAATTTCGGGGGGAATTTGTGAGGTGGGAGTTAGGGGGGACTCTCTCTATACTATACCAAATAAGCATAATATTTATTCCTCACCAAATAAGAACCCTTTAACCATTCCACAAACCATTATTGTGCTTTCTTTCAATAAGTGATCGTAAGAGGATTTTGAATATAAAGATGATTATTATTCAAATGATAATCAATCTCATTATTCAATCTAATCATAAAATTAGAATATGAACATGAAATCGAGACTAGGATTTATCTAGACCACGGAAATATCAATCAAATGATCATAGATATTTTTCTGAGTCTACATGTTTAACCATCCTTGATTATTACATGAAATCACAAAGTCGATTGCAAGACAACAAGATTAGTCATCAAATTACATCTCACACTTGCAAGGAAGATGTCTCATTGAGTCTAAAGTGTTCAAATGTTTGTTTTATTAGCTATGGTCAAATTATACATGCTAAACTTAACACACTCTAAGTAGGATTGATGAGTTATAAATTTCCATCAGGAAACTCATATGTACTCCAACTTGATAAGCAAGACTTGGATGTCATTTTCGAAAACTTAAACTGAGAACCCTTATAACTTATATAAGCTTCTCCTAAGTCAACACCATCTCCCAAATAGTGGGAAAATGATCCTTGCCCAAAATTTGGCACCTCCACGGATCGATAGTTCCTAAGTTCTAGATTCATCTTCGGTTTAGGTGGATCCGCTCTATGGCATCTGATTTAATCATCTTCCATTTGTCAATCTCTTGTTTAAAAAGTCCAACATACATGTAACTGAACTTTAGTTAATCATCATTATTTCTATAGATAAATATTCACAAGATCTATTAAGGTAAATAACCTTAATTAGATTTCATTCATATAAGACATGCAAAGGTGCATTCTTTGAACACTCTTAATATAGAGCATTACACATTATCATTCTTAAGCATACTCTTAGGTCCTAGATGACTCATTCTTTCTTATACCTACAACTTGCTTGCTCTCTCATTCAACCTTAGAACTTCACACATCTTGATTAGGATTATGTAAACCAGAATTAAAGCATGTTAGTTGAGTCATATTAGGCCTTGTATGAAAAGACAGTACACATTTTATCTTTGCTACACTTTATTAGGCAAATATATAAATTCTATTTTGTCTAACATGAGAATGACTACTAGAGAATCTATTGCACTAGAAATTCAATTT
>BQNB010067743.1:24067-34087 GCA_026074375.1 Tanacetum coccineum | reverse complement strand
CTTTCACTTATCTCTTTACATTTATACTCGCATTTATCGCTTTATATTTATACTTGCAATTGTGTGATGTGTTGATTATATAGTTTTAATTATGTCTTGAATAAATGTGAATATTGTGTGTTGGGTTGTATTGTTGTAAATCTATGTATTAATATTAATATGTGTATATAACTTGTATGAACACTCATCATATTGTATCACGCTTGATCGGTAATTTGATACGAAACATTTTAAGATTTTTAATGGAAACGTATTCACCCCCCCCTCTACGATTTCCACAATAAGGCATTCTAAACTATTTTCTGTTTTAGTAGGTTCATTAACCTTTCTAATTCTGCTAGTAAAAGTACTAGATCTGTCTATCTATTCATAAATTGTCATATTCTACGGACCATACCTGAATTGCATACTAATTCTGCTGAACTATTATGATGCTACTTTTATGAACTCTGAATCTGAGCTATTGTGTTCTGCTAATCTATATTACTGATGCTATACTAGACCTTACTAAAATCTGAGTTATTCTAGCTATTATATAATAACCGACATATGGGACTGTAATAGATGAGACTTACAAATTTTTATCTGCTTATACTATTTATGGTCGTATGATTTCAGATTCTGACTGAATCATGATTGTAGTATGTTAAGATTATGTCTCATCTACGCTTGCTTACTGTTATATAAATTTCCTCGAGACATTATATGATCCTAATATATTCATGTTATATGATATAACTATTATCACGTCAGCCAAACGTCATAATACTTGCATCACATAGACATGCCTTTATTACCATCATACTCTACCTCGATTCATTAATACAACTATCAGCTTAGAATCATGTTCTGCTATCATGTTAATCTGTTGCTAACTACATACTTCTGTTCATGCATTCTGTTACTAATCGCATACTGGTGCGATAACATGATTGCTGATTATAGCATACTATGCATGCTAAGTATGATTATGACATTCTACCCTTCTTAACATGATAGTATGTTTATGATATTCTGGTTCTAATCATGATTCATGCTGCTTAATTTCTATCATTTGGCTGTCTAACATGTACTACACATGATTTTTGATTTCTATCATATACGAGGATACTAAGCATAGCCTAATAATGCACTTAACCTAGTGCATTCTAACTTTGTTTTGCTTCACTATATAGCTATAGTACTACTGATCGTGACATAATTTATGTTATAACTAGCTCTAATTCATTCTGGCTACAGCTGCTATCATGGCATTTTTAATCATGCATTACTACTTTTAAGGCATTCTAATTTGCTAAACATGAGTTTGATTCATTTCTATACCATAACATTCCTGAATACTGATTCAATTCTGAACATACTTATGAATTTTGAACATACTAAAATACATAATTATAATGCAACATATAAACATTTAACACATGCGTAAACTTCCTGAGATATCTCATGATCTCGATAATTTCATGCCATATCATGAGAATATTATAACGTTGATCAGGCGTCATAATAATCACATCATATAACCACGAACTTATTGCTATTATAATTTACCCCAAGTTACAAAACTAAAATGTATCATATGCACATGATCCGATCTGAATACTGACTAGTACAATTACACTGATAATGCACGGAAATTCTATATGCTTTTTATATCGTGGATATCTGATTCACGATCTAAATTTAATTCATGATCTAAATCCTTATATGAAATCTAAAAACATGCTATGCACTACATCACTATACATGTTTCACGTGATCTGGTATACACAGCTAATCACATAAACATATGTGCATCATAAAACATGAACTGCTTAGCTGATAAACATAAGCCAAATAGCTAGAATCCTGACAATCATAATCCATGTACTGATAAACATATCAACGTATGATGAACCTAACTCTGCATTCAATATCGAGCAATCGGTTTAAGTCTAAGCATCCCCTACTAATGGTGGATACTTAAATCTCTCAAACCATCATCGCTCTGATACCAACTTGAAACGCCCAGATTTTTTTAAAAACATGAACTTGTGAAAACTTATTTCATTTATAACATATAACATGTATGAATCTGTATATGTTATTAAAATAAGCAGAAGCGTAACTTTCACATGTAAACGGGATTATTCCAAACGCCCCTTTAAAAATAGTAAAATCGTAACTATGAAAGGTACATGACTTGTACTATAAAAACTTGTTATTGATATTGACTTGCTTTGGGGCATTCCAAATTGATAACAAATAATGGAAATGAGAAGCTTATTACCTAACCCACGAGCTACACCATTTTAACCCATTACGCCCCATTAGACATATAACTTGGTCTCATCTTACAAACTTGCAAAACATTAAACTGAGAACGGTAAGTCCTTGCGACTTAGTGAGATAACGACGACTGAACTGATCTGAATCATAAACTAAGATATAAACTAAAACATAAGCATGATATTGATTGGGTGCATAAGCAAAATACTGATTACATAAAGCACAATACTGACTGCCTACATAAGCATAAAGCCAAAATACTGAATGCATAATTTAATATACTGGCTGAGTACACAAAACACTGGTCGAGTGCATAAGCACAATAATTCATGCGTAACTGAGTGAGTGCATAACTGACTGAGTGCATAAAGCACATACTGACTGAGTACTTATAGTACTATACTGGCTGAGTACATAACTAACTGAGTGCGTAAAGCACATACTGACTGAGTACTTGTAGTACTATACTGACTGAGTACTTGTAGTACAATACTCGCTGAGTACATAACTGACTGAGTGCGTAAAGCACATATTGACTGAGTACTTGTAGTACTATACTGGCTGAGTAGATAATTGACTGAGTGCGTAAAACACATACTGACTGAGTACTTGTAGTACTATACTAGCTGAGTACATAACTGACTGAGTGCGTAAAGCACATACTGACTGAGTACTTGTAGTACTATACCGAGTACATAACTGACTGAGTCCGGAATTGTTCACACATAATATGGATATATAAATTAAGGTTGAGCTAAATACTTGGGCATGATTGCAACATGACATTAAATTGAATTAGATACTCAAACTATACTTAACGCAATGCTGAAGCTAAACTAAGGCATAATTATTAAAATTAAGCTGAGTACCTAAACTATGTTATAACATAATAATGAAGCTGAGTTACTACATAATGCTGAAATTAGCTAGATGCTGAACATGAGCTATAACAAAATATTGAGTATGACCCAACGGGCCGTCATAATACTAAATATAACCCAACGGTCAACATATATTGAATATGATCTAACAGGTTACCATAATATTAAATATGACCCAACGGGTCAACATATACTGAATATGACCACATGGGTCAACATATATTAAATATAACCACACAGGTCAACATGATACTGAGTATGACCACATGGGTCAACATGATACTGAAGCGGACCACTAGGGTCAACATGATCCTAGTTATGACCACATGGGTCAACATGACATTGAATATGACCACATTGGTCAACATGATACTAGATATGACCACATGGGTCAACATGATACTGATTATGACCACGAAAGTCAACATGATGCTGAATACGATCATACGGGTCAACATGATGCTTGACTTGCATATTTGACCACTAAGGTCACGTGAATACTTGACTTTCATATTTGACCACTAAGGTCACGTGGATACATGACTTACACATTACTTAAGATATGACAATGCATATATATATTAAACACGTTTAATCTACTAAACATGTTAACTGAAAATCCGTTACTCACCTTTGCTCTTGATTAGGTTCCGTAAGCTTTCCACGAGCACCTAACCATGATATAATCATATTAATACAATTAGAACTTGCTAACACATGTATCTTAACATATAATGGGTCTATACAACTTAACTTAATCATAAAATGTCTTATTTCATACTTAAACACTTTTTACAAACTTCTCTTTTTATGCAGAATTTCTGCAACCCGCTGCACTAAGCTGATTTTGACCCATTTAAACTTACTTTCATGACCTGGAAATATTTTTGCTAGAAAGTAGACTCTTTTAGCTTTCCGGATATATAAGGCACATCCTCTACGGAGCCACAGTTATTTTTCTATGATTTTTCAAAGTTGACACAAATTCTGCAAACCTTGCTGATCCGTTTTTAAACATCACCAAAACGACCCAAAACTCATACTAAGCTATCTCAATCTTTAACAAACTTATATCTTAGCTTATTTAACATGTCTAGATCATTTTTCTTCAGGCCTTAAGCCAAAATCACATGTTTAGGCACCGTATTAAGCCCTAATTAGCATAAACATTCATAATTTTTCAAACATGATCCTGAAATTTTCTGCAACTTATGTAATATCGTAGATATCAAAATCGCATTCAGGGTGTTTGGTTTAACTTATAAAATCTCATATAACTTCATAATCTTGACATGTTCTAACCACACTTCAAACACATATTTCTTAATCTTGATCATAATGATTCTAACTTGAGCATAATCCCATAAATTCATGAACTACTCGCAAGATATTAATACTTGATTTCTAGCTTTACTCATAAACATCATAACATGGTTAGTTAACACAATACTATCAAAGCCCTAATTCATCATACAAATGAACATAAACCATAAGTCATGAATTCATCTTATAAATCATGTAAAACACTTCAATAACATGTACGAATACCATAGAATCATGTTTAAACACTAATTTACCAACATACCTTGAATTGGGGATAAACCATATGAACATGTTGAAGCTTCTTGATAACCTCCTCCTTAAACCCTCCTTGATTTTTGATTAACTATTATTTAATTTGATGGAATTTATCTTGTGCTATAGATTCTTCAAGATAAGGAAAACACTACTCTTTTTTTTGTTTGTTCTGGACGTGGGAAGGAGGGACAAAAGAAAGGAGGGATCATTATCTTTTAAGAACCGACTCATGTTAAGTAAATAGATAAAGCTCATGGTATTTTGGTAATTTTCCACTAGTTTGGCTACTTGGCACAATAAACCCTTATCATATAAACATGTTACATACTGAGTCCAAACTCGTTAACTCTTATTACATAATAAGTCCCCACTAACTCTGTTATTAACTCTGTCAAAGCGTGACTTTTTTTTATTATTTATCTAAAATACTTGACGTAACCAATAAGACTTTAGATAAATTCGCTATTGTTTTCTCTAAAACTTAGGATGTTACAACTCTCCCCTGCTTGGATTGTTCGTGTCCTCACAAATTATACTTGGGGTGACTATACTGAGTAATGTTCTGTCTGACTAAGTCTCCATCACTTAGGTTGTATTTCTAAAATTCATTTCTGATTCTAACTATTCTATCTAATCGTAAGACTGCACGACTCATTCTGAACCTTAACATATAGTTCTGGGAGATTACCACGTGTCACTATATGTTACAAACCTTATAAGGCATTCTAAACTATTTTATGTTTCGGTAGGTTCATTAACCTTTCTATTTTTGCTAGTAAGTACAAGATTTGTCTATCTGTTCATAAATCGTCCATGTTATAAGGACCATATCTAAACTGCTCACTAATTCTTCTATGCTATTATGATGCTACTTTTCTGAATCTGAACTGTTTTGTTATGCTAATCTATATTACTGATGCTATACTAGACCTTACTAAAATCTGAGTTGTTCTGGCTATTATATAATAACCGAAATATAGGACTGTAATAGATGAGCCTTATAAATTTCTATCCGCTTATACCATTCATGGTCGTATGATTTCTGATTCTAAATTTGACTGAATCATGACTCTAGTCTGTTAAGATTAGGTCTCATCTACGCTTATTGTTGTATAAATTTCCTCAAGACATTATATGACCCCAATAAAATCCATGTTACATGATGTAACTATTACCACGTTGTCCATACGTCATAATACTCGCATCACTTAAACATGTTTTTATTCTCATCATGCTTTACCTCGATTCATCAATAAAACTATCAACTTAGATTCATGTTCTGCTATCATGTTAATCTGCTGCTAACTATATACTTCTGTTCATGCATTCTGTTACTAATCGCATACTGGTGCGATAACATGACTGCTGATTATAGCATACTATGAATGCTAAGTCTGATTATGACATTATGCACTTCTTAACATGATATTCTGTTTATGATATTCTGGTTCTAATCATGATTCATGCTGCTTTATTTCTGTCATTTGACTGTCTAACTTGTACTACACATGATTTCTGATTTCTATCATATATGAGGATACTGAGCATAGTCTAATAATGCACTTGGCCTTGTGCATTCTAACTCTATTTCGCTTACTGAGCGACTATTTCGCTACTAGTCATGACATGATATACGCTATAACTAGCTTTGATTCATTCTAATTCGCTACTGAGCATAGTCTGGCTACAACAGTCATCCTCCTGTCATGGCATTTTTAATCATGCATTACTACTTTCAAGGCATTCTAATTTACTAAACATGATTTCAATTCATTTCTATACCATAATACTCCTGAATACTAATTTAATTCTGAACATACTTATTAATTATGAACATACTAAAATACAAAATTATAATGCAACATATAAACATTTAACACATGTCTAAACTTCCCGCGATATCTCATGATCTCGATAACTTCATGCCATATCATGTGAATATTATAACGTTGATCAGGCGTCATAATTGTCACACCATATAATCATGAACTCAACGTTATCACAATCTACCCCAAGTCATTGAATTAAAACGTATCATGTACTGCGCATAATTTGTTCTGAATGCTGACTACACTGATAATGCATGGAAGTTCTATATGCTTTCTATATTGTGGATATCTGATTCCCGATCTAAATCTGATTTATAATCTAAATCCTTATCTGAAATCTAAAAACATGCTATGCACCATATGACTATACATGATTTGGTATATACAACTAATCACATGAACATATATGCATCGCAAAACATGAATTGCTTAGCTGATAAACATGAGCCAAATAGCTACAATCCTGATAATCATAATCCATGTACTCATAAACATATTAACGTGCGATGCACCTAACTCCATATTTAATATCGAGCAATCGGTTTAAGTCTAAGCATACCCTACTAATGGTGGATACTTAAATCTCTCAAACCATCATAGCTCTGATACCAACTTGAAACGCCCATATTTTTTATGACATGAACTTGTGAAAACTTATTTCATTTATAACATATAACATGTATGAATCTGTATACGTTATTAAAATAAGCAGAAGCGTAACTTTCACATGTAAACGGGCTTATTCCAAACGCCCTTTTAAAAATCATAAAATCGTAACTATGAAAGGTACATGACTTGTACTATAAAAACTTGTTATTGATATTGACTTGCTTTGGGGCATTCTAAACTGATAACAAATGATGGAAATAAGAAGCTCGTTACCTAACCCACGAGCTACACCATTTTAACCCATTACGCCCCATTAGACACATAACTTGGTCTCATCTTACAAACCTGCAAAACATGAAACTAAGAACGGTAAGTCCTTGCGACTTAGTAAGATAACGACGACTGAACTGATCTGAATCATAAACTAATATATAAACTGAAACATAAGCATGATATTGATTGGGTGCATGAGCAAAATACTAATTACATAAAGCATAATACTGACTGCCTACATAAGCATAAAGCCAAAATACTGAGTGCATAATTTAATATACTGGCTGAGTACACAAAACACTGGTCGAGTGCATAAGCACAATAATTCATGTGTAACTGAGTGAGTGCATAAAGCACATACTGACTAAGTACTTGTAGTACTATACTGGCTGAGTACATAACTAACTGAGTGCGTAAAGCACATACTGACTGAGTACTTGTAGTACTATACTGACTGAGTACTTGTAGTACAATACTCACTGAGTACATAACTGACTGAGTGCGTAAAGCACATACTGACTGAGTACTTGTAGTACTATACTGGCTGAGTACATAATTGACTGAGTGCGTAAAGCACATACTGACAGAGTACTTGTAGTACTATACTAGCTGAGTACATAACTGACTGAGTGCGTAAAGCACATACTGACTGAGTACTTGTAGTACTATACTGAGTACATAACTGACTGAGTCCGGAATTGTTCACACATAATATGGATATATAAATTAAGGTTGAGCTAAATACTTGGGCATGATTGCAATATGACATTAAACTAAATTAGATACTCAAACTATACTTAACGTAATGTTGAAGCTAAACTAAGGCATAATTATTAAAATTAAGCTGAGTACCTAAACTATGTTATAACATAATAGTGAAGCTGAGTTACTACATAATGCTGAAATTAGCTAGATGTTGAACATGAGCTATAAAAAAATATTGAGTATGACCCAACAGGCCATCATAATACTAAATATAACCCAACAGTCAACATATATTGAATATGACCCAACAGGTCGCCATAATACTAAATATGACCCAACAGGTCAACGTATACTGAATATGACCACATGGGTCAACATATATTAAATATAACCACACAGGTCAACATGATACTGAGTATGACCACATGGGTCAACATGATACTGAAGCGGACCACTAGGGTCAATATGATCCTAGTTATGACCACATGGGTCAACATGACACTGAATATGACCACATTGGTCAACATGATACTAGATATGACCAAATGGGTCATGTTAGATATTAGAAAAAGACTCGGTCACCCGGTGTATTTTACTGTTTATTATAGCTCGTAGTTTAATAGTTAATAGTACGATTTTCGGTTTTAAGTCGGGTACGAATACCTGGTATATTGTAAGTACTATATATAGCCTCTTCCTACTTTGGAAGAGGTAAGCTAGTCATTATTTTCTTTCATAGAAAACACTTTCTCTCTCAAAGATATTCTCTCTCAAGTGTTTCTCTCTCTAAGAAACTAGCCAAATCCAAGAATCAACCCCGTGTTATGATATAGGATATACCACAATTGGTATCAGAGCTAACAGATCGTGTGTATGTGCGATTTCTTGCTTGATTTAGATCGAAAAGTGTACCTTTGAAGGCACTAGCTCGTTTTTTGAAGATCTTCGAATTTTGTTGTTTGTATTGATAAAGTTTGGGTGTTTCTAGTAGCTATTACCTTATGGTATTGTGTTGTGCAAAAGAAATCAAGCAAAATCGTTCAAAAGGGTGATTTATAGGTGATTTTGTGTGATAAAAGTCGTTGTTCTTCGTGGAGAGTTGCCAGAATTTCTTCATGGCGGTTTGCTGAAAAATATTATTTTATTAAGTAGGTTACCAACCCTCTGACACACGGCGGGTTGCTTAGGTGGCGAGTTGCTCAAAGAGGCGAGTTGTTACTAAGCAGCGAGTTGCTTACCAACGGTTTGCTTACCAGCGGTTTGCTTACTAGCGGTTTGTTTACCAGCGGTTTGAACAGATTATCAGCGGGTTGAATATTTTAATAGCAAATATATAAAGGAAACTATGGAGGCTTGTAAACTCAATGAAGGTTTGATTAAAATATAAACGGCGGGTTGTATTCCTTCTTCGCGGCGGGTTGCTTGGCAGCGAGTTGTGTTCGGCGAGTTGCCTTAAAATTCCACCAGCGAGTTGCGGGTTGTATTCCTTCTTCGCGGCTGGTTGCTTGGCAGCGAGTTGTGTTCGGCGAGTTGCCTTAAAATTCCACCAGCGAGTTGCCTTATTTCTTTGCAGCGGTTTGGTAGCCTCTGGCGGCGAGTTGAGCTACTGTCTTAGAAATTTGAAATATTTCAAACTAGGGATTTAATATCACTAAAACAAGAAATGAATAAGTTAACCTCACCACTTTTAACGTACCCTCACTAATCATTGATCGATCAAAACATATCATATCATAATAATACAAGATGTCTAGCATGCAAGAAGACATCCAGTGTGCCGGTTCTGATACACGCCCACCAATGCTTGATAGAACAGACTTTGACTCTTGGCAACAACGTATACGTCTGTACTGTCTAGGAAAGGATAATGGAGAGAA
>BQNB010067742.1:0-34088 GCA_026074375.1 Tanacetum coccineum | reverse complement strand
CTTTCGTCACTTGTCGGGTTTACTAAAGTTCTTAAATCATGATTTAAAATGTGACCTGAAGTTTTCTAGTATTTTTATTAGATTTAAAAATATATTTCCATGAACTTAGAGTATTCACACGATATGCTTTATAGTTAAATTGTTTTAAATTAAGTATTTCTATTTACGGACATGTAGGAACGCGTTGTTTGACATTCCGAGCCGTTTACGGGACCACCTCCCGGATAGTGATCAAATAAGATTTGGAAACCTTTACAAAGGTTTAAACCACAGGGATGTATTTTGAGCTCCCCTCAATCGAAAAAGTATAAAATAAGCAATCAAATACATAACTAAAATGAGTCAATCTACCGAAATCTTGTGTAACTTAGTTCTTAATTACTTCATTCGTAATGTTTACTTCCCTATTTAGTTATCCTTAAAAGAAATGTCTTTATATATTTCAACCAATTAAAATACTTGTGAACTCGTTTTTTTTAATTTGTATCATTCCCATGTTAAGTACAACTCCTTTTTAACTTTTAAATCTGGTTTCACCTAAAACCGCAGGGCAGACCTAGAGAGTTTCACGGGTTTACAAAAACACGATGGATGTTTGACACCTAGTGTAAACTTTCATTAAAAGTTTCGATTTTTTCGAAATAAACTGGTTCATAAATTACGAGTCACATAAATACTATCATTTGGTTAAGTTATTCCATTAATAATATCTATAATCTTTACTCCTTATAAAGAGAAAAGGGGATTCTCTTGAAAGTTGAAAAACTACTAATTTAAGAAATGTTGAAAATTTAATGCATGAAATCTTGCTATTTTAAGAAATGTTGAAAATTAAATGCATGGAATATCTACTACTTTATAAAGTCATTAGTCTTAAAAGTTAAAAAAAACAGCCCATTTAAAAGGTAAGTAACCACAAACTTTATGATTAGGTATTAAAGATTACATTTTATCACTATATACATCACTACAACTACAATCCATTTCACAATCAGAAATCCCCATTTAAAGCCTGTTACGTTTTATTGCAAGTTGTAACAGCCTAATATTGTAACTGCCCATTTAAAAAATGTAAAAGCCCATTTAAACCATACCCCTTCCAACTCTCGACACTAAATTATATAACACCAAACACACACAACGGCACACACCTGTGCTTTTCTTTCTGCTCCATTCATTTTTTCTGTAACCTAAAATACACCACATCTCTCTCACTAAACAAAAATGAGCTGCCGCTGCCATCTGCCGAAATTGCCACCATAATTCTATGGTTTAGGTGGTTTCAGGTAGTCCGGGCTGCGTGTGGTTTCGGTTGTCTACAGCCAGGGTATGTGCTTAAATACACATACCACTTTCCATTAAAACCGGACTTAAATGACAAAAAACGTACCAAAAATACTTTGTATTTGTATGTTTTCACTTATATTGTGCAGGAAACGGACTAGATCTGACACAACAAGGACGAAAAATCAAGTCAAAAAGGACAAAAGCCGAGAGCACGGAATAATAGAAAAAGCGTGAAAAAGACAAAGTAAATCAAAGCCTACCATCAACAAAAGTCAAAGTCAAAGACACTCACAAAAAAGTCAAAGGCAAACGAAGCCGTAATCGAAGATTTACTTATGGGCCCTCCCGAACCCATCTAATGGGACGGTGTGTGTCAGCCCTTTAGTATATTTAATTGAAGGCTTATAAGCCCAAGTTTAAACAAAAGCCCATTTTCCCCTTAAAACACAAACGGGCCCAATCTGCCAAAAGGAAAGCCCAATTCCCTTAACAGTCCCTTTTCCATCCCTTGTCCCTCATTAGTCCACAAAGGACTAACTTTGCAGTATCATATATAACTCTCAAGGGTCAAATTTGCCAAAGTTTCAAAATTATTAAACACCACAAGGACCTAGCTCGCTAATTACAAGATACAGGTTTGAGGGTTAATTTGTGCCAAGTCTCAAACTCCCACCCCTGCCACCAAACAAAATCAAACCCTGTAAACTAAACACCCATTCCCGCAAAAACCTATAAACACCTGACCCACTCTGTTTCATGGTTTTTCCCCCGCCTCGGTTTACTGTTTCTTACACAGCCAAAAACCCATTACACTACTTCCCCCTACCCTCACCAAACAACAAGGACAAGCTCGGAAATCCCTTGGATCGCTCTTTGACAAGAATTTTTAAGGTGTTGAAGGTTCATTAAGTCTTTGGGACCAATGATTAAGATCAGTAGGGAAAAGTGTGATTTAGGGGTTTCCAATACTCTAACTAGATGCACTTGTCGCTTTTCTACTCAGTTTAGTATACACATTGGGTTGCTGAAGGTACGTGGTGTTTGTGTGGTGGTGAGAGCAAGGGGTGGGGGTGGAGTTGGGGGGGGTTTTGACATTTTTCGTGTGGTTGAGATTTTTGGGGGTAACAGAGGGTGTGTGGGGAGGGTTTTGGGTTAGTGCTCAGGGTTTGGAGATTGAGGGTTTTGGGTGGGGATGGTTTGCGGTGGCTTTGGGTAGGGGGGGAGAGTTTGGGGGGGCTGGTTTGTAGGGGGGGGTTGCGGGTGTTGTTGGGGGGGGATGGCGGGTAGTTGTAAACGGCGCGGTGTGGTATCTACGTGGGACCTTGGCTTTTTTCTCACTTTTTCCTTATAATTTTTTTTTTTTTTTTTTTTTTTTTAATTTTTTTTTTTATTATTTTTGTTTTTTTTTTTTTTTTTTTTTTTTTTACTTCTCTCAGCAAAGAAACACAAGTGATGCTTGAAGACCTAGTATAAATATAGGAATTATAGCTCATTTGAGGGGGAGTCAAATTTTTGTAAAAGTAAGAACTTGTAATATAAAAAATTTGTCCATCTTTAATATATTGTCTTTTTAATTTAACTGCACTTTAAATTTCCGTCTTTAATATTTATTGTCATTTAAATTTATGCAAATTTACTGTTTTTCTTAAATATTTGTCATTTAAATACTTGTTTTTAAGCTTTTTATAAGTTGTTAAGTCATTAAGAACTTATACAAAAGCTTCTTTAATTTTCTGTCAAAAAACTAAAAAAAAAATCCAAAAATACCAAAAACAAAAAAAAATCATAAAGAAAGCAAGGAGCATGGTTAATATTGGAAGGCCATTGGGTTTTAGAGCTTATGGTAAGCAATAGGATTTGATCTATAAGCTTTTGGAAAGCTTAGTTCATTGCCTTAAGCATAGGACCCTGGTAAGTTTTTTTTTCTTCCATTTTGCTTAATTTCACTGTAGCTCAGCTTATTGTTGCTTAGTTCTTGCTTTTCCTGCTTATTTAATGTTCTTTCATTGCTATTTGTCTTTCATGATTGCTTATTTGTCTTTCATTTATGTTTTACATTGAAATTGCCTATTTTTGCTTCTAACTGCTTGTTACTTGTTTGCTTGTCCAATTGCTTATTACTTTCTCCTTTTTGCTTATTTTTGTTCAAAATTAGTTTGTCACTCATTTGTCTTTAGACCTCATTGCTTAAAACCTCTTAAATCAGCCTAAAACTTGAATTTTATCACTTAAAGGGGTGTTTGGGACAAGGGGTGAAAATGGGTCAAAGTTGTTAAAAAACATTTTTGGGTCATTTGATGAGCTTTGACAAGCATTTGTAAGCTGTTTTTGGTCTGTTTTTAAAAGTGTTAGGGTTTAAAAGTTGTTTTTTTAGTATCCCAAAAAGGCTCTTTGAAACTGTTTTGGCAAAAACAGTTTCCTTAGCTTATTTGGTTAAGTTCCTTAAAAATAGCTTTTGACTCTCATTTTTGAATCCTTTTTATGTGTCAAGAACAATGAGTTAAGTGTCTTTTGGTTCACTTGCATTTTTTTTACAATCTGTCAAAGTTTTTAGTGTCTTTCTTGGTTAAAAATTTGCCCTTTTTCAATTCAAATTCTCAGATAGCAAAACTCATTTTCAGCTTTTAAAAAATTTGAGCACAAGCTCATTAGGAGCTTGTCTCAAACTGTTTTTACTTGTCTTACCTTTTTGAGCTCATTTAGTTGCTTATTTCATGGCCTGCTTATAGCCTCTAAAAAATCAAAAATTTGCCCTGGTGCAAACTGCCACTTTTCCTAGCCCTTTTCTAGCTTATTTGTTTTTCAAATTGTGTTTTCCTTGCATTTTTAGATGGCCCTTAAGCCACTCTTTAGGCCCATATAAGCTGTTAGCCCTAGGGATCCCTTATTGAGCTTAAAAATAAGCACAAAAAGCTGTCCCCAAGGCTCCTAGGTCTGCCATTTTGCCTAACATGCTTATTTGCTTATTGTTAGCATTTCTGTCTATTTACCTTGCTTATTTTAGTTTACTTTTGCTTATTAGGTATTAGTGAATGTCTGTTATTGCTTATTTCCTCATCTACTTGTGCTTATTTGTCCCAAGTAGCCCATCAGTTTAGCATTTGTTAGAGTTAGTGTAGAAAAGGGTATAATCTGCCTATCTTTTCAGCTTATTTGTAAGTTACAAAAAGTTTCTTTTTTTTAAATTTGCTTATTTTTCTTAGTTGTATAAGTTTTTTTTTCAGTTTTACCAAAAAGAGAGAGACCCAGGTTTGAACCTGAGACCTCCCCCTTTGCACACACGACACACCACAAACACACACTAACCACTTTGCTACAATAGCTCATCCATCCACTTCTTGCACAATTAATTATTTATTGTCACTTTTTCTTTTTAGCTTTATAAGCTGTTTCAGCTTATTTCGGCTTATTTATAAGCCCACTTTTCTAGCTTTTATTTTTCTTGAATCCAGTACACTTTAAACTACTTTTCTGTATTTTTTGGGATTTTTCCCATTTTGTTTACTATTTTTTATCATTTATTTTCCTTAAAACTGTTTTTTAATTATTAAAAATTATAAAAAAGTCAAAAAATGTAATTCTTTTTTAGAAAATTTTATTTTGTCATTTAGCACCTAGGAAAAATAGAAAAACTTTCGTAGGGTTAATTTTGCAAACTTTTGATTTTTAAAGAACGGGTCTCGGGCCCGGTTTTCGTTTTGACTCGTTTTAACTCAAATTAACTCCGTTTTCAGTCTAGTCTTTTTCATTCTTCATTATTAGTCCCCTAGAGTAGTTTAGAAGTAAAAATTTCTTTGTAGGGTTAATTTTTAAGATTTTAGGTTTTTGACCCCTTGTTCGGGATTCCTGCTCTCGTTTTTCAGCTTAGTTTCATAATTTTTAGGTTTTTCTCAATCGTTTTTGTTTGTTATTGATTAATTTAGCTTTCTACTCTCTCAAATCATTAATCTCATTCAAACTCCAATTTTCCGACTGTATCGATTCTCCAACACAGCCTCGTTGGGGATAAACGACCCGGGGATATTCTATACTACTTCCCGGTTTCATTGATTGTGTTTTTAGACTATACTTACTATATATTTTATATTTATTATATAATATATATATTAAGAGGTGTAGTTTAGCACCAATCAATCATCTTGATGAAAGTAGGTGTTAGGGTCTTCATCTATCCTCCCCTGTTTGGAAGAATCATCTTCATCATCCTCTGAAAGCACAACCCTTGCTCTCTTCCTTGCTTTCCTAGTCTTGACTTTAGACTCAAACTTCTTAATCCTGAGAATAAGCTTAGTGAATGTAACACTATAAGTTTGCTTTGTCTGCTTCAAATCATCCTCCAAGACTCCAATCCTTTTAGACAATTTTGTAACCAAATTCATCAATTCTATTAGTTTCAGGCTACCCTCATCACTTCCATGTGAGTGAACAGCATGGAGAGGTGATTCATTGGGTGATGGAACATGGTACTCTACATCAGGTGAAGGTTGAGGTTCAAAGGTAGGTTCAGTGGAAGGTTCAGATGATAGTGAAGGTGATGATGTGATCCTTGATGGTGAAGATGAAGGTGTAGGTGAAGTAAGCATAGTAGGAAATAACCCAATTTCTACCCCTGTATATCCTTTGGTAAGCCTCCTCATGTTGCTAAAAACCTTGTTATTTAGAGAGGGTACAGGATATGTGCTGGAATGTGTCTTAAGCTGTTTCTTCTGCATATCTAGGCAAATTTGAATAAACCTAGGATACATTAAAAACTTATGGGGGCTTCCTATGTTTGTGACCATATGTTCAAAAATCATCCTAGAGAAGTTGTATTTCCTATTTGTTGCTAAGCAGATAAGAGCAGTAGCTATGTTACTACTAAATTACTCCCAAGCAGTCTTCTTAAGGCTAAGACAACGAAGTAGAGTATGTATAAGAAACCTCCATTAAGGTGAGAAAACACCTTTCTGAAAAGTTAACTTATCTGAATCTGTTTGATACCCCATGAGTGCAAGCTGCTCAAGAATCTCTAAGTTGGGAATAGAAGTGATACCATCATGATCTTCCAACATGAGATGTCTTCTTAAGGAGGCTTCAGTGATAGTCTTGGATTGGCCATATGGATAGCAGTGATTGGTGTACCCCTTTTTTCCCTTTTTATCAGTGTCTGTAGAAGATTCACCTGTTCTCCAAATTGGTTTGACGAATGAGATATAGATTTCTGGCTTATTAGTGAGAGCATGTAGCTGATATGACTTTGACTTAGGAAGTCATAACTTGATGAAATCCATTCTCCCAGTTTGACTTTTCCTAAGAAGCTTCCTATTGTGCTTATCACAAAATTCCAATCTAGCCATGATTAAAAAGGGTGATTAATTATGTGGGATATGATCGTTTAGGAAAGTATGAAGGTTAAAGAAAGTTAATTGAGATAATTAGAGCAAAACAGTTGAGATATGTTTGGAACCGACTTAAATGATATTTGAGTTTTATCGCGAGTAAATCAAGCGAATATTTAGATAGATCACGAAAAGTCCATTAGTCTAAACCTTATATGTAGGCTTATTATCGGCAGAATTTTCTCAACGGCTCTGAGTAACTTAATGAAAAAATTTTGTTAGGGCTCAAGCAGTGCTAACGGTCATCCAGCAGTACAATTTGGTTCTAGCAGTACTAAAATAAGCCTAGCAGTATTAACTTCTCCACCAAAAGCTGTACAAACTCCAAACTTGTGTATCATTTCAAAATTAGCTTCAAAACAATCTCTCTTTCTATTTTTAAGCTCACATTTTTATTTCTCAATTCTTATAACTCACTTGCTACCTCCACACCTCCTTCCCCCCCCTCATCCCCTCCTCCTCTCAGTCTACACATATTCCCTCTTTTTTCTCACCAAGAACATGTCTGTTTTTCTACAAATCTCCTCATTTCTTTTTTAAGCTCACATTTTATCTCTCAATTCTTTTAACTCACTTTGCACTCTGTCTGTTTTTCACACATCTCTCTATCTGTTTTTTAGCTCACCCATTCTCTCTATTCTTTTGGCTCAAATTTCTAACACAAAGTTTAAGTTTTTGGCAAACTTCTAACCATTAACGGATTTGAGTGTTTTGCCATTAAGCCTTTGCCTTTGGATAGTCCAAATGCTTCATTTGTTAAACATAGTTGCATTGATAAACCATATAGTTTTGAGTAAAACTATCAATATTAACAGTTTGAGAAGTCTTTTACCAGTTAGCCTGTTTGCTTCTGGAATAGTCAATTCTTGGTGTCTATAAGACATTAGTGAATTGATTGACCATTTTTTGTATTGGTGTTAAAACCAACCACTTTAGGAAACAAAAACATTCCTCCCTTAAATAATCGCATCAGGAGTAACCAATCTTCACAAAGTATATCAGTTTTTTCAACCTCACTTCATTGTTTATCCTGTAAGAGTTAGCTCAAAAACCAAGAAAAAAAACATAATCAAACCCTTTTTTCTTGTTTAGCTAGTATTATTGTACTAACGGATTATCAGTTGAGACCATTAGATATAACTGCTGGTATAACTATAAGTACACAGTTTGTCACAACAGTCTTTAAATTTTAAACTAGCAGTACTAATGTTAACTAAACAGTTTTAACTTTGATTAGCTAGTATTTAATTTGCCTCCATGGCTCCTCCACCAAAAAAAGTAACATATCATCCATCAAAAGTCTTTGAAATTCTAAAAAATGGGCTTGGTTTACAAGTCATGTGCTTCGAGCATCACCTATCAACCAAAGACCTTTATCCTTTTAGTTGTGGAAATCGCTCTGCACAAAAGAATTATGAAGTTAGTTTTTTTGGGGGACCCAAGCTTTACTACTTGGATCTGTCCTTGTGCATCAATGTATATTATATATGTTGAAAAACCATGATGCACCATTGGTTTGATGGGTCTCCTGCAAAAACCCAAAATGCTGCGGGCTTAACAGCCATTTAAATCCCCTTGCCTATACAATATTGACAGTTGGTTAAATGGCATAACAGGTATTAAACCTATGATTAAATTACCTTTTTGTTAATGGCTAATTCTTTGTAAAAGGGCCTCGTGAAAGTTGATGGTGCTTGATTTTGAAAATATGTGTCCTTGGTCTAACACAATGAGTTGTTGATTTGGGGTGAGCAGTATAAAAAGGCCTAACAATATTAAAAGACCTAGTAGTACTAAAAGGTCTACCAGTGTTAACAGACCTAACAGTATTAATAGGCCTTGTAGTATTAAAAGATTTTAGGCAATTATCAAAGTAAGACTGCTATTGAGCCATATGTTTGTGTGCCCTGGGATGAGGGTTTTAGATAGTAGGTCATTATCCTTTTTGTTATAATTATTTCACTTACTATTCTTTTCTATGTTGGTTAGGTCACCTGTATTGAATGTGTCATAACTTCCACAGATTAATCATGCTTTGTTATTTAATACAAAGTTTACATCTAATGATTGGATTTTTGACCATTCCAGTTCCTTTGGTTTCCCCTAGGTCTTTGTGACCTGTACATCTCAGCATACTTTACTGGCTTCCTAACTGGTTTTTCTATTTTAGCAGCAGTAGGAATAACAGTTTTCTTTTTAGGCTTAGTCTTAGACCCATCTTGTTCCTCATCATTGACCACTCATCCTCAATAAAGTGGAGCATCATTATTCTTCCTAACTTTCAGCGTCTACTCACCACTCCATTTACTACATTATTCTACTAGTGTTAGACCCACATCCTTCAACAAAGCTACTTTTTACTGTGATTCTTGTTTTTTACCAAAGACATTTCAACATATCTAACTCGTCATTTTATACACAGGTTTTTTTTAATAACTTTGATTGACATAGGACTCTAAAATTGATTAGCAGGATACGATAAAAATTTTCTTTCCAATCTTTGTCACCCTTAAGTGGAGACTCAAAAGAAGCTAGTTTCAGTATACAGTCATTTGATGTTGTTCCAAAGAGTCCATCGACGGAGAGCTTGTCTTCATCCTTCAGTGCTCTGTTTGACATGCCTTTACCGGCGCTTCAAGTATTCGGCTTCGGTAGTGGATATAACAAGGGCGGTTCTTTTTCTTCATGAGAACGAAGATGTTAACAAATCATGAAACCGTACAAAATAGCTCAGTGATCTTTCGATACCATAATTCTCCAGCATGATCTGAGTTGGATATACTACGTTTTATGGCCTTCCCTTATTTATCAATAATCCTATAGTGCATAGTGCCTTTAATGTATTGGAAGATACACTTAACCGCTTCAAGGTGAGAGGTTTTGGGAGCCTCTTGGAAGCGGGTACAGAGGCAGACAACTAAACATGATTCGGGCCTAATTGCCGTTAGGTATTAATAAACTACATATCATGCTTGATACTTGGCTACTACCTTACCGACTCACACTCTTCATCTTTCGTGAGCTTTTGTATTGAGGACATGGGGTTTTCCTTGGTTTAGAAATCTTCTAGGACCAAATTTCTTAGCATTTCTTTATTATACTTAGATTGATTAAAGAAGATACCATCTTCTATTTGTTTTATTTGTAATCCAAGGAAGAAGTTAAGTTCACCCATCATGCTCATCTCGAACTCGTCATGCGTGATTTTGGCAATTCATCAACACATGTTCTTGACAAGTTGATCCGAATATAAGGTTATCACTTATATTTGAACAATGATGAGATTTGAACTTTTTTATTAGGAAAAAAGAGTTGTTCATCTACCATTCCATTTTATATTCAGGTTTTAATAAGGAAAAGCTTTTAATCGATCTCTACCAAGCTTTAGGTGCTTGTTTAAGACCATTACAAAAGATTTCTTCAATTTATACGACCATGATATGTTTTCAAAAATCAATGAATCTAGGTGGTTGTGGCCACGTATACCTCATCATTTTAATAAACCATTCAGGAATGCCACTTTTACTTCCATTTGGAATAGTTTAAAATTCGAAGGGCACAAGCATAGGCTAATAATTTTTAATAGACTCATGTATAGCAATTGGGGCCATTAAGTTTCATCATATCGATGCCTCTGTTTGGTTGTAACCCTTGAGCAACTAACCTAGCCCTTATTTCGGAAACAACACCGTTCTTTTTCTTATTTATTTCCTAAACAACTAATTGTTCCTATAATTGTCATATTTCTTAGGTTGTAGAAATCTAACTTCCCTAAAGTCGTTAGCAATGAATTGATTTTTTCTTCTTGACATAGCGACTATCCAACTTTCATCACCTAAAGCCTCATTCACATTCTTATGTTCTATAGTTGTATAAAATAAAAGAAGTTAATTTGGTTTTGAGCTTGTGACCTAAGGGTTACTTTAGTTAAGGTTTACTATGACATTTTCTAAAGGTGGTCATTAGATTCCTTAATATTGGACTATTTTGTCAAATTTCTGTGTTTCATCACTCAAACAAACTTTCTTCTAGGTTTTTCTTTTTTGGTTGACCGTAATAGTTTCCTTCTTCATCTAAGTCATCTCCACCCAGGGTGATGTCTTGAGGGGGGAGGTAAGTTTTCATCTGAAAGAGTCATGTTGATGGGATTCTTTAATTTTCTTGTATGTTTATTAAAGGATTGATGTAGGCTTTATTAGTTTGGGATTAACCTAAAAAAATAGACTCTTCGTATGACTTTGGGTCATAACTTGGTCAAGGTAAGTGTTTGGTGTTTTAATTTGAACGCAACTTGCTTTCAAACTCACTCTAAAAAATGTCAATGAGTAGGTTTCATACCTGTCATGGTTCATAAGATGTTTTTCCTTAGAATGGCTCTAATGAGAATTCGGTTACCAGTACTATTTGCTGAAAGTATCTACGGTGTTACTCCAAAAAACTGTTTTGTGGTGGTAACAGATTGCTCATTCAACATAGTCCTACCTATTTCTTGAAGTGTCCTAATTTTTCCTTAATGACAACACCATTTGATTGAGGAGTGGCGTAGACGCGAAAAGTTTTGTGTAATACCGTTGGATTACTAAACTGTCCAAATTGCACCTCCTTATCAAATTCTCTACAGTGTTAGTTCCTTATTGTCATTAAGTAAGAAACAACCTAGTTTGGTTTTTGTTTTCCTACTAAATCTTTGAATTGGCTCAAAAGCTGTCGGTTTTATCATTAAGAAATCTAGTCCAAGTTATACCTTAGAGTAGTCCTCTCTATGGACTTAGGTGTTACGATTTCCTCCGTAACTCAGTATGGCGGATGATGGACACGAAGAGATCCATTTGGAAATGTTCTAGGCATCTAGTCGGTTGCAGACTATATTCTTAGCTTTGTGATTATTAGCGTCGAGTCTTCTGTTGCTTGTTTTCCCATTTTGCAAGAATCACATAAATGTTGATCAAACTTAAAAATAGGTAGGTGTTCTAACTAGTTCCTTAGATCGCTAACGATTTCGAATGAGACGATTATTAGCGTGTCCTATTCCTCCCTATTGCCCGTTAGAGGGGGAAATTTTCATCCAAATCGTTGAGACAAAAGTTTTGTTGTAGGCTTATTTCCTAAACTTCAGACATATAAGCCTTTCATCATAACAGCCTTACCTAAGACTTTACAATCCTTAGTACATTTCACTATCATGTTCAGAGGAAAGTTACTCTACACTTATTATCACAATATAGCTGTCCTTACTTAAAGCAAGTTAAATACTAAGTTATCAACATGTTCTATATTATCTATATTGAGCGAGTTCATTAGAAATTGTACCTCTAGCCACATGATGTACCGTGAAGTGATGATTACTACTAAAAATGAACGTTACCTCCATTGTACTGACTTATAAGTGGAGAACCGAGCTTTTGGTTCACCATTCATATGTTTAGAGCATTGCTATCTTTAATCCATTCATCGGGTTCCAAAGTCGACTCCAAGGCACTATATATTTATAATAAGATTAATAACTCAAACATTGGTCCCTTATTTTATCTCTAAGGGTCAAAGTTGTTAGTGTATAAAACATCCCTTGCATTTGATACAATTGGTTGGGATGTGGAAATGGAAGACACATTTCTCATGACATATAACTTTGACAAGGAAAGTTGTTCCAAGTTACGGGAAAGCCATGAGGTTGGTTTTGTCGACCAACGTTCCTTTTTGGTTATTATTGATTCTTCTAGGAGGTGGAGTTTTTGATCTAAAGTTTGGTTTAGAAAATCCAACTCCGGGTTTTCACAAAGGCTTATAGAATTGTTTAACTTCATTGTCACTAGCAACGGGAACTTTAGCTTTGTTTACAATTATGTTGTTTTGGTCTAGGGCCCAAAATAGATTTTTGATAAAAAGTCACACTTTTTCTAATATACAGGTTGTTGTGGTGCGGTCCACATACATTAATTTCTAGGGGGGCTACTAAGTGCTTTGGGGAGCACAATATGTATGGGACACTCCTTCAGAGGATACCTTTTTCTGAGCTTTTTCACAAATTTTTATTTCCTTAGTTACACTAGATTGACTTCTTTTAAATGATATTAAATACCCATTAACATCTTAAAATTTATCACCGAAGGGTTTTTGATACTTACATGTTTTTATAAGCAATGTGTTATACATCTTTTCAAATTGATTTAATCTAAAGTGGATTCGCATTTCTTTAAGTTTTTCATTCTCAATTTTCAAAGAGTATGGCAAAAATTGTGTAGTCTGAGATACATCTACCCTTGTTTTTCTCAAGTGCTGGACATATTTTTCTTTTTTAATAACTCTCTAATCTACCTTTTCTAAGCTATTCTTGTGTTCTTTAATTATTTATGTTTCTTAGTGATTATTTTTTTGCTCATTTTGAATAGTTTTCATATATTCATTATCTAGAGCTAAATCATCTAATGATTTATTTTCATCACTAAAGTAAGAGGATTCTAGATAACATACATCAGTTGGTGTTTAAGTACTAGACATGCTTCGTTAGTGACCTTCTCATCATTTTCTTTCACCGCTCATCACTCCATGAGCCTCTAACAAAAGAGCTTTGTTCTTTTCTTTCTCGAGTGGTTTTGGTCTTTCCTCTAATAACATGACTTTCGGTCGCAGCATCTAAAGCCCTTTTCACTATAACTTTTTACCGTTCTTATTCTCTCAGGCTTTCTTTGGAACGTTCACCCTTTTTGTCATTACTTGGGTTGGTTTCACAAATCTACCTCCTTCTTTTAAATAGAACTTCTTTGGGGGAAAAATAGTCTCATTAACAACAATGGCGTTTATTCGTCTCTTCACTCCCGGAAGTCAGAACACTCTTTATCACTCAGATTATTTCCTTAGCCCTTTTAAAAGCAAGATGATTACTTTCAACTATTAATCTTACTACTTTCATTATCTTTCTTTGATTGATCATTCTTGGGAACTTTAAAAGGTTTTCCATATGTGGCTCATCAAGAGAAAGTGTGTCTAATTATGTTCGGACTCTTCTAATTTTGCCTTGACTTTGCTCATTCATTTAGGATGTAGAGCCTTTAAGGAAAAGAAACTTTTTACGTTGTTCTTACCTAGAATAAATTTCATAAGCATGCTTTAAGACTAGTAATAATGTATTTAAATCTAGCAAAAGCACTATATATTGATTCGTCCTTCGGAAATGACAAATTGTTGATATTGTTGAAACCAAAAGCGTCGATTTATTATCAGTTGAATTTTATTATTACTTGCTTGATGGTGATTTACAAAGTTTTTCAAATTTTTTTGCTGTGTTAAAAATTCGAAAATTCTTTCATATTCTTTTCTTGGCAAGAATTGTAAATTACCATTTTGGCCTCCTTCGAATATTTTTCGCATTGTCTTTTTTGCAGATTGTCGTTGGTTTTGTTTTTTCAAAATGGGATAACATCATTAGTTTGCGTTTCCGGATTTTTGTACAATAGATTGAAAATCACCATTGGTAATAACATGCCAAAGATTAGATCTTTTGTTTCTTAACATATGTCTCGAATCTATTTTTCCAATTCAAATAAAACTATACGCTCTTCAAAAAATGTGGGCGGTCTTTTGGCATAGATTGCCCTTCTAGATATTTGTCGGAATCCATAGATCGATCCAAGCTTTAAAATACAATATATTTTAAAAATCTTGAGTGACCTTGCTCCTGATACCAATTGTGGAAACTAGAAGGGGGGGTTGAATAGTTTACAAGTTCTTTAGCGTTTTAAAAGTTTACTTTCAAAAATGTTTAGATCCGAGTTATATGTTTAACCAATTCACAATATGAACAAGCACTAACTATCTAAACTATAACTAGATAACAACAATAATAATGTAAAGAGATAAGGAAAGAAACAACCAAACCAAGACACCAAGATTTTATAGTGGTTCGGGCTAGCAGCACTCTCTTCGCCATACTTCCTCCCGAGTATCCGACTCGAGATTTCACTATGTCAACAAGCTCCCTTTAGGCGGAGAAAACCGTTTACACGTCGCTTACGTTATTTTCCGACACTAAGCTAAATGTCGAGTCCTAATCTTAGCTAGAACCAATCTACCACTTCACAAGATATACACACTCACAAGATCTACACTATCGGATCTACACAATATCCGAATCACACAAATACACAAGATAATTACAATAGAGATTTGGAACTTAGAAGAAGAGAGGAGAGATCACTAATCAACACTTCGTTTCTTGGCGAATACGAGTGTTCTTCTCTTGCACTTGATAGAGAGGAAAGATGAGATGAAGAAGATAAGATAAGATCACTTGAAACAAGATTTAAGTATGTTAGTGATCAAGATATTTAGTGAGGGAAAGAAGTTTTAGAGAGAAAAAGAAGAGACTGAAAAATTTCGTGCAAAGAGGAATGATTTTCAGCAAGGGGTGGACCAGTATTTATAGACAGGAGAATCCAACGATAACTGGTGGCGGTCCCGGCGGTCCCATATATATAAGGGGGCCGCCAGGCCTATAAGGGGGCCGCCACCTAGACTCCGCTCCCTTTTTTGTCTTTTTGTGGGGAAGGTTGTATCTGGTGTAGAAGCTTCCGTTTTGAGGGGAAAATTTGAATTTCAAATTTTAAGTTTTTAATAAAACTTTTCTTTTAATTAGAAAATATTTTGTATAATTAATTTTATGGAAAATCCTTTTGTAGAATTAAAAGTGATGATTAAGAGAAAAAATATTTTTTGATCACTAATCTTGCTTAATTATTTTATTTGTCCATTACCTTAAGTGATCATAATCGTATAAATGCAATTTTACAATTTAATAATTTGTTAAACGTTTTATTTTTATTGTAACGGTTTTACATTTGTTCATTATAAAACGTTGAGAGGTTATGAAAAATTATAAAATAACGTTTTTAGACAATATTTTGTAGTATCATCTTTCCCTTTTTGATGATGAACAAAATTTAAACTCACATTTTAAATAAAAATAAAGATGTCAAATTATTAAATGAGTTATGGTCCATTTCTCCCCCCTTTTTGTCGAATTCAAAAAGAATGATTGTCGAGTTGTCAAAGGAAGAGAGGAATCGACGATATCAAGACTCCTCTTTGATGTATGCTCCCCCTCATTCGGGGCACTAAGGGATCGATCTTATGATAATTTGTATGCTACAAAACAAGGTTAGAAGTACAAATACATAGCATGACAAATATCTCAACACCATAATTCACACTTTTGGAAACTCATAAATAAAGTTCATTCAAATTCTAAGAAGAGCATATATAGCCATATAGGACAATATATGAAGATACAACATAAGATAATCATAACCTAACATAGCATAATTAGAGCATCCAATAAAATTAAACAAGTAGATGATTTTTGACTTCATTAGATGATGACTTTTTAAACATAATGTCTTTGGATTTTCCATTATTAAGCCATTTGAAAAAGGGTCTATGGTGGAGGTGGAAATTGCGTTTGGTGAAGGTGGTGGTTTAGAAGATACTCGAGATGAGAAACATAATGTTCATTTCATCTCGAGGTTCTCAAATGAGGGTTACAGTTTTGGGAAACTACATACATGTTAATTTCCATGATAGTCATGATAGTTGTAGTAGAGTGGATGTCCCATGATAGGAGGTTGAGGTGGTGGTGGTGATGGTGAAGGTGGACTTGAGAGATTTTCAAGAGGTGTGATTGGTGATAGTGATAGAGTGTTAATCGAAAAGAAGGAAGGCTTTAAAGTGGTTGGGGGTTTAAAGGTCTAGGAGGGACATCCAAGATGTTCTCAAGCAAATGGTTGAAAGGTTGAGGAGAGGTTGGTTTATTTGAGGATGGAGGTGAAATTTAAAGTTTTGATTGAAAAGAAGAAGATGTATTATCTTGGCTTGAGGAGGTTTGATTTGTGGATGGAGTTTTTGATGGTGCATTTGGAGGAGTTAGAGATGAAGAAGTGGTGGTAGGAGAAGGTGTAGTGGTGACTTCTTCATCACTAGAGATGTTGGCAAATAGTTGTCTAGGAGGGATTATGGTTAATTGATTTTTTGGTAAGGTTTTGTAGAAGAAACATTGGTGGAATTCTTTGGTAGAGTTTGTTGAGGAGGATGATGGTAGTGGAGAGTTATGATTTAAGGTGGAAGAGATGGATGAAGAATAAGTAAGGCATGGGGGTTTGAGGTTTGAGATTCCTAATAGTGTTTATCAAAATGCGAAAATATAGTTGTGCCTAGATGGATAGTGGTTCAATTGCACAGGAAATTCAGAAGGTCTCCAGTAGACAGAAATCTGTGAACTGATGGCGTGTTCCTTAATTAACCGGTCCGGTCCTATATATTAGGGGGCCGCCTAATATTTAAGGGGGGCGTTTTCTAGAAAAAAATTTCCAGAATTTCCTGAAATGCTGTATTTAAAGAATTTCCAAATTCCCCTTTTTCAGTTAATTCTATTTCATCATGAATCATCTAATACTCATTATCTAATCTCCACAATATCAAATATCATGAGTTATATTGAGGAAAGCATTTGTAAAGCAACCATTTACAAAGGATAAGCATTGGCTTATATCATACTTATAGCAATGAGTCTATCAAGGTGCATGCAAGATTGGTTTTGGATGATTAAAATTTGAAAGATAATCCATGGCTATCTAAGTTGCCCATTACTAAATACTAAGTTATAATACAGTAGCTATAAGTTTTAAACATTCTAATCATATAGATTAGTATATTATATAGCATAATAATGCTCATAAATAGCAATTTCTCTCATTGCATCTTTTCCTCAATTTTTCTCCTCATCCTTCTACAGGTTTTTTTCCGATGGACCTTACCTACCGCGTTGCTATCTCATTTATTGCACTTGACGGTTTGTTGGATTTCTGGTTTGGAGGGTCGTAAAATAGGTTCCATGTTTTGTCGACATTGGGTGGGTTTTGATAAACTTGAGGAGTTGTTTGGTAAGGAATTGACTTATTCGTATGGGGGATGGTCTTTCTTTATAAATAAGTGCTGGCTAACGCTGTGGAGGTGACTTCGTACTATGACCAATCGTCATCATCATTGTTGAGATGAGATGAGGATGGTTGATCGAAGGCGAAAGACGAAGAAGTGGAATGACGACCTCTTCTCGTGCCACGATCCCTTCTTGGTTTTCGCTCTAGTTGAGCGGCAAAAGGATTCATGACACGATCGTACAAGACATAAGACTTGTTGTATAACTCGGGATATTCATTCTTGATGAATTTAAACAAGCGAGTTAATAGCATACCATAGGGTAGAATTAACCTAGCTTGCTTAGTGACCCACTCCATTCGTTTTGCCATGTAATAGGCAAGATTGAATCTTTCGGAGTGTACGACACAATAAAGCATAAAACAAAGACACCGTCTTTGTGGAACTTATTCCTGATTACCCACAGGGAGACAAAAGACGTTTTCCCGGATTGATTTATCCTCTAAATGGTTAATACAAGTTGGTATGATTTCTCTGATTGTGGTGAATTTGGATAATCTGAACATCAAAAATCTCCTCACTCATGTTGGATGCGACGGACTTGACCTTCTCGGTTCAATTCGAATTATGACGTATGAATTGTTGTCCTCAATGGAAGGAGGGTTGGTTGGATATGGACCATCCATAGGAGATACCATATGCCAACTTTTCCAAAGTCTCCCACCTATCGGTAACAGACACACGCTCTCTCACTGGGATCGTCCAAGAATTGTGCGCAAATTTTTAAGAGTGTAGGTCCAACCTAGGAGTAGAGTTGAGTTTGAATGGACACAAATTCGACCATAACCCCCCCCATTTGACCCTTCGTCAGAATCAACCAAACGATATTGACCTATACAACTCGAGAATAAAAACTCGAGGAGCCATACTTGTTCATTTGATTTCAAGAGACACTCAAACTCGACAAATTGAAACAATGAACCGAAACATAGTTTAGTCCGTAAAGTTATCAAAAACCACCCGTCACTCGTGAATGTAACGGTAAACCGTGTTTTCAGGTTTCTTAGTTTTTCTTTTATTGGAGAACGGAATTCATGTGACATTATATTGATATAGTGTCTTGTATTTTTGTAATATTTAGAAGCTTTGCGAGGCATGATTTCCTAGAAGAGAATGAAATCACATTTTATCACTTTTTCACATGTAATTTATCATGTGCAATGTTTCTAGTATGTGCCTAAATGTAGCAGATGTGGAGTAACGATTAACTCGACATAAATATAAAATCCTAAGAGTTAACCCAAACGCTCCTTAGTTTGATTTTGCTCAACCAAATAAGTCGAGAAATACATATGAATTATTGTTAGCCTCAATTTATTGAGTCGAACAAGGAAGTTCGGTCACTCTACGATGGAGCTTCGGTCTTTAATTAGTTAATGTTGTAATAGGATAATATCGGGAATCGGGCTTGATAGATAATCTAATATTGTATATGTTTCGGGTTTAATCCCAAGCAAAACCCGAGCCCGGGTCCTAGTTAAATATCCCGCGCGTACCTTTAACGTGACGGGGTATATAAGCTTTTTCTTATTTAGAAAAAGCTAAGTTGTTCAAAATATCTAAAAATATCTTTTCACTTTCTCTCTCAATTCTCTCTCTTCTTTCTCTCTCTAGAACAACTCTCTCTTTCTCTTTTCTAGCTCTTGATTCGTGTTTAAATATATGAAGTGAAGTGTTACGGGATCCTACACGGCGAGTTGCTAACGACGAGTTGCTAACGGCAAGTTGCTAACGGCGAGTTGCTAAACGGCGAGTTGCTAACGGCGAGTTGCTAAACGGCGTGTTGTAAACGGCCGAGTTGCTAAAACAGCGAGTTTTCTAATGCAGCGGTTTGCTCTAAGAATTTTTTTGTCGTTGAAGAAAAGGGTTTCAGTAAAACAGCCATAACTTTTGATCCGTAAGTCCAGTTTCAGGCCGTGACCTCTCATATCTGAAGTGAAACATGAGAGGATCACGCTGTAAGTGGTTAAGGATTTTTGAGGCCAAATACAACTCTTTACATATATGCATACTAATTGTTGATTTAATTTTTCAGTTTTGTAGAATTTGTGTTAGATTGTTTTTGTTCTAGCCACGGCCCAACTGTATTTTTCGGCCACGTTTCAGTTTTGGGTGAGCCTATTTAAACAAACAGCTTTAACCCTAGCCAGAAAATTATCTGTTAAATCATTGGCCGCTGATTCCGAATCATTCATTCACGGTTATCTAGTGATCTTGTAAAATCCCGTTAATCATTTGTCGGTTTTGATCATAGACGAGTAAAATCCCGGTGCAACGTGAAATTGCATACAACCACAATTCAATACATCCTATCCATTAAGATCCAACAAAATCTTTCCCACACTTCATATTTCATAACTATTATTCATTCATGTTCTACTCCAGTTAACACATCCTCAAGATAGCCAAAAGCATACAATTATAATGCTTCTGGTTCAAAAAGATCGTCCACGATGCTAGGGACCAGGAAGATATTTCTCAGTGTGCAATCGGTTTTTACTAAACCAATCCCACCAACCTAAATTATCCAAATCCTTATTCATATAACAAATTAATTACCCACCACATAACACGACTTACACCATCATCCCTCTTTATCACCACGCCAGCCCCACCACCCCACCAACTCCTACGGCTTTTTAATGGCCCCACTTGATAACACCTTCTAGAGAGGAACCCCCCCCCCCCCCCCCCCCTATAGGGTTGCTTCAGGCGAGCGAAGAACCGCCCCCCCGCGCACGCTCAGTCCACTCTCCTCTCCGTGTGTGCCTCTGATTTGGCAAGATCAGAGCGTGTGACTTGTGATGTGAAGGAGGAGATGAGCAGTGACTCATCCGAGACGTCCATGTAGAATGTGGCAGGAACATAGGAGATTGTACACTGAGATGGCATTAGTGCAGCGTAATGCTCTCTTGTGTTGTGTGCATGCTGTAGACCTAGTTGCGTATGCGCTGTAAGAGGGCTTTGATGTATGAGTAATACAACGTCTGGTACGAGACAACGTAGATAGTTTATATCATTTGATTATCATAAAATTGGCTCTAGACTCTTGTGCACTTTTAGTAAACAAGGGACTGGAGCAGTACTGCCCTTTATTCTAATACCAACATTCTCGGAATGACGTTCGAGGCGATAGATTATATTGCAGTTTAATCTCTGTGAGATGAAACAACGACTTTTTGAGAAGTATTTGAGTGGCTAGGAGGGGTTGTGCATTTGCATCACTAAGGTCCTGATGTCTATTCAATACAGGAAATCAACGATTATGTTATCCGACTAGATTATGAGTTGACTCGGTTTCTTTATAGTGTAGGAAAAAAACACCCTCATCTTTCTTATATGCCTCTCACTTTTCAACTCCGACCTTTTCATTTTGCTTCTCATTTTGATTTTCTTCATTCATATTCTTGTCACAACTTTTGACAACTTTATATTTTTTTCATTTGTTTCTTTCAAGCTTTATCACTAAAGTCCTTTTGGCATTCGGAAACATGTTGATTTACACCGCAAACCCATTACCTAAGAACCTAACTTCCTAAATTGGTAAGGAAGACTCCTCGGGGTTTTGATCAATTCCGGTTCTGGAAGATCATAGGAGTATTTTGGGAAGTATAAAATTCACACCATAAACTAATCAAACATACACCAAGATATTTTCTTTTAGAAAGAATGTCTCTAAAAAATCCAATGAAGAATATTGAATCTTTATATGAGATTTTGATGATATCAGAATAAAGTACGAACATTTCTATGTCTGGTTTTTGTATGCGGTGGCATTTATTTTGCATACTTTTTTTTTTCTTTTCATGGTTGTCTTGCTTTTTGAGCACATGACATATACTTTAATTTTTTCAAGTATACGATTTCTCATTTCTCTCTTTCTATTTTTCTCTCACAAATCTCTCTTTCTATTTTTCATCATTCTCACAAACATCATATGATGAAGAAATTTTGATCTTTAAAAGTTTTCAATCATTATAAAGTCACTCCCCTTAACATATGTCCCAGAACATTTTAACATGAGTTAAAAAACGCCAAAATTATCGGATTTTGTGAAGGTGAATGTTAAACATTTTCCATTTCGTTTCTTTCTGAAAACTTTTCAACAACCTATACGGACACTCCCCCTCGAAAAATACCATATCTTCGTTAAAACCTTTATAAGGGAGTTCCTCTTTGCAAGTCTGAGTCCTTTATTTCTTTAGACACTTTTCACAAAGAGTACATCGATTTGAAAACCTTTAAAATTAATTTTATCTTGAAAATACCACATTTTAAAATTCGAATCGATTGTAACTATCATCTTGAGATCATTGACTTTTTAAACAACTTGATTTTATCTTTTTAAAGTTTTATCCCATAAAGATTTTGAAAAAAATATTTGTCCAATGACTCATGTCAAAGAAGTCTTCTCTTCTTTTTCAAAGATAGATGCACTGAAGCGGACACCTTCTTTTCTTTAAAGCACGGGTTATGTACTGAAATATACACAAGCCATCAGATGAAGCTCGGGTTTCGTACTGAGTTATACGAAAGCCATTATTTTAAGCACGGGTTTCATACTGACATTGTATGAAAGCCATCATTTGAAGTCCGGGTTTCATACTGAATATGTATGAAAGCCATTAGTTTAAGTTCGGGTTTCGTACTGAATTATACGAAAGCCATTATATTAAGCACAGGTTTCATACTGACATTGTATGAAAGCCATTATAAAAAAATCTTTTTGTATTTTCTATAAAATTTGGTATAAAATAAAATCTTTTTGTCTTTTCTAAAATTTTATATAAAAGAAAATCTTTTTGTATTTTTTGTAAAAAATTTATATAAAAGAAAAATCTTTTTGTATTTTTCTAAAATTTGATAAAACAAAAACTTTTTGTATTATTTTTGTTTTAAACTTTTGTAAAAGAAAATCTTTTTGAACTTTCTATCAAATTAAGCAACAACTTTTGTTACCCACTTATCACGTTGTACTAAGGGGTTACATATTGAGAACCATATGTAAGTTGCGTTCGATTTGAATGCATTGAGGTTGAATTCCAAGGGATTTGAAACACCGATGTGGTTTTGCATAGCTTTCTTGGAATCAACGGAGACTTAAAACTCTTTCCATTTGTCCATTTTGACTTATAAAACCTTGATGTTTCATTTGGAGTTTTAAAACTTCTCAAAGGTGTAATTTGTAGAACCAACCCCTTCCCACCCACACCTCAAGGTGTTTTATTCGATGTTTTACCCTAGAGGAAAGACGAAGATTTCATAGTATTATTGAAACTCGGTGTGTTTCTTTTGAAAAAATTCTTTTCAAAAAGGAAATGAGAAACCTTACATCCTTTCCACAGTGTTTGTGGCTAAATGGAAGACTTATTTCGGGTCGACTACTGTGGATACGTTAATGCACCTGATCGGATGAATCGCTGATGAAGTCATCAGCGTGCTGAGTGTGTGTGGGTATTCGCTGTGGGGGATCTGTTGCGCGTCTTCGTGAGAGTTTTGAACTTGTCGTTTTCTATGTTTTGAGAAGCCAAATGTTTCGAAAGGAATAGTTGACCTCTTCACCCATTCCCCCCACCCCAACCCCATCTCCCCCCTTCCCCCCACAACCCCCCCTCCCATTATAATCCCAAGAGTAAGTTAGGTAAATTGGGTAACAGTTATTGATTCGGTGGAAGATTTACCCCGTGTTGTAATCTTTTCTGGAAAACATTCACTTTTGGAATTGATTTTGTGAAAACTTTGAGAACAACCTTTTTCTGGTTTTATTGAAATCAACAATCTCTTGTAATGGCCATTTTCAAATCATGTTCTCACAGCGAGCTTTTATGATTTTCACAAAAAGTTTCATGTGTTTCTTTCAACACATTATATGATGTTCTCAAATCATTGTTTTCTTTTTGCAACGAAGTGTAATTTTGAGATGCCAATTGCGATTTTAATAAAGCATTCTCTTTTTCAAGATTTGCAAAATACGTCTCAAATTTATCAGTTTCTTTTTGGAAAGCTCTGTTTTGACTATCATCAAAACTTTGACTCGTTGTGCTAATTCCTTTTCCTAGTGTTGAAATCGTACTCTTCAAACACCTTTTTTCGTCATCAAAACGTTTCACTTTATCACCACCTTTTCTTTTACAAGTCTCCATATTCTTAGTCTCAAAACGTTGAACTTGTAATGGAAAATCTTGAAACGTTTTGATTCATATTCTTTCTCGATCATGTCACAATCATTTTCTCCAAGAGAAGTATCTGGTTTTAAATAACTTAAACTTTTTTCAGTCTATGTTTTAAAAACATATTTGAGCCAACAAATCATTATACTCTTTTTTGCATCGAAGAAGACATTTTTTCAAGAAATTCATTTTTAGCTAAAAACATTCGTTTATCTTCTTCAAACATAACGATTTGTTGTTTCTCTCTGAGCTGAAATCTTAAGTTTCTCCACAAGTCCGGAAACTTGAGATTTCATTTGATCAATATCTTTTAACAACACAGATTCTTTAGTCTCGTACACTTTTTCAAGATTATTCAACTCAAATTCTCTAGATTTTAGATCTTGATTTTCAATTTGCAAACTTTTTATTTCATCTTTTAAGCTCTCAATTTCTTTTATAGCCAATATATTTTTTATTATAAATGTACACAATTCAGAGTTTCTTTTAATTGTGTTTGCATACTCAAAATCCAATTCTTTTTCCTGAAGTTATCTTGTGTGTCTTGAACTTTGTCTAAATCAAACTCAGATTTGTACCTCATAAAATGGCTACATTGTTCTTGTCCAACAATCTTAGTTTCTACACTGAGCAAATCATTCATCTCTTTTCTCTCAAAGTCGCTTCAGCAAGTGCCACAGTGCCTTAAATAGCTCTTAACCGATAAATTACAAACTTTCGTTTACACTCTTAAGTTCCTCAACTTGCACTTGAAGATTTTGACACATTGTACACTCAACAACTTTTGACTTTAAATTTTCATTTTGTCTCTGGAAGTTCATTAACCATGCACTCGAAGATTTTGACAACATCTGTTACTCAACAACTTTTTTGATTTAATTTTCATTTTCCCTCTGAGTTCATTAACTTGCGCTCGAGATTTTAGATATTATTAAGAATCATCATTTGCTTAATAATATTGTCGATCACTTTGATTACGCACACATTCTTCTGATTGAAATTTTTTAATTTGTGTTTTTTCTCAAGTTTTTCGTACGTGCGTTTACTACTGCTTAGTGTGAATCATCTTTTGTCCCAACTATCTTGATACATGATGAACGAATCTGATACACTCGATTAATTAACTCTAGCTCACTCAACTCGATTTTAAAATTCCACAAAAAAAAAATTTCAACGAATAACCCGATAAACGCGGCTGCTAAAATAATCAGGACAAACTTAATCTCTGCATACGTTTTTTTTTTTTTTTTTGTAATAACTCAAACTGTAAGCTAAAACTATTTAATTCTCAAAAAAAATCCGTAGACTAAAAAAAATTATCACTAAAAAATATCTAACACAAAATTTTAACAATTTTTTTTTTTATTATTATGAAATGAATCCCAGCCCAACACTATTCCAAACCATTCGGCCCATTATCATCATTCGGTGTACAAACCTTCAACTTGAGATGAGTAACGGTTGATTAAAACTCAAGTAAGGACAAACGGTGCAAGAACGTTTCACTTTAGAGTACTAACGGTTGAATTAGAGGCACTAAGGACTAACGGTGTAAAGTTGTTGCAACAAAGATGGTTATTTAGCCAACAAAGGACTTATGGTGTAATTGTAGTAAACGTGTAGGGGTTGCATGTGACAACTTTCAATTCTTGGTAATTAATAAAAATTTCCCACCATTTATTTTCATCATGTTCGTTTTAAATTTTATAAAAAGAATGTAACGAATGAACTTTTGATCTTTTTAACTCGTTCGGTTATCGTCGGTGAGAAGTGAATATACCACGATGATCGAAACGACGACACGAACATGATGATATAAGTCTTAAGTCCCGTCGTTTAACGTATCTCAAAAACCGTCTTAAACGAAAAAAAAAAAAGGTTATAAAATCGTTATGTTTAGTTGGTTATTGTCGCTCGTCGGTTTGAAAGGAGTCCAACTCATTCGACTCTGTACGAATGTTGTCGTTCGGTGCCTAATAGTTTCTCACTCGTTCTTTTTTATTTTTTTTTTTTATGGTCTTCAAAAATTTTGCTCGTTCGGTTGTCTAAGTGTTGAAGGTCGTTCGGCCCAAAGGAGAATGCTCTCGTTCGGTCCTAGTCATGATGCTCGTTCGGTGATCAAGATTTTCACTCGTTCGGCGCTTGAAGCTTGGTACTCGATCGGTTGTCACTAATGGGTTACTCGTTCGGTGCTCAAAACGTTAACTCGATCGGCTCTTGAAAATTTCAACTC
The DNA here is from genome assembly GCA_026074375.1 of Tanacetum coccineum. Classification (NCBI taxonomy): domain Eukaryota; kingdom Viridiplantae; phylum Streptophyta; class Magnoliopsida; order Asterales; family Asteraceae; genus Tanacetum; species Tanacetum coccineum. The sequence goes on along the minus strand of BQNB010067742.1, from coordinate 8,034 downwards.
GTTCGGTGGATCTAGGTCTCTCTTCTTGTTATCAAACCGTGTACCATATAAAATAAGCTAACCAAAATAAGCTTAACGATAAGCACTATTTAAACCACAAACATCCACAAAAAAGCCAACCAAAAACTTGTAACACTCGAAAATAAGTTGTGACGAAAAACTTGATAAAACCACTGATAAGCACGAAAAAAAAAATAAAAGAGATGATAAGAAGTTGCTTTTCAAATGAAACACTCTTTTTGTCAAACGAAACACACTCTTATTGATTAAAATGGTATTGACTTCTCATATTTTTCAAAACAAAAACGCACCAAGTCATAACTATAAATGATGAACAGTAAGCCCAAAAATTTTGTATAGAAAGCCCAAATAAGAATGTAAGCAACAAAAGTATAATGAGTGAAATTTAAACAAAAATAAGCCGAATAAGTAAAAAAAAAGCCTTTTTAAGCACAAATAAACACAAATAAGCAAAATCTCAATCTCACAAACACAATCAAACACTAAAATAAACACTAATCTACAATCATTGGCTCTTGATACCACATATTAACCAATAGATCTTGATTGATGATTAGTGTGTGAAGATCAAGGTGTAATTAGTGTGTGTGTTTAGAGAGAGAATTACCTAACTTGCCTTTTGATTAAATGAAGTTGTTACATCTAACCATGGCATAAATTACTATTTATAGCCCTTGGTTAGCTTGTTGACTAAACTTTCCTTACTTAACATATTTAGTCCCTGCACTTTATAATAGTGCTTACAAGTAGAACATTTCTTTATTTCTAACATTCTCCCCCTAAATGATCTACTTGGAAACTATCCTTATTATCTTTTTGATGACGACTTCTTCCTTATTCTTGAATACTTGATTCTGAAGTAGTCTGTCATTTTCTTTTTCTTTGAAGCTCGAAAACGCTGAGAATTCTTTATGAAAGTTGAGGACGACCTTGTAGCAAATCTCTCCTGATATAATTTTCTCTCCCTATATGACAAGATAGATTTCTTTATCCCTGAAGGTATCAACTCTACTCTCGAACTCAAAATCAGCATTCTCAAAAGCTAACTTTGACCTTCTTTTGCAACTTGATTCTTTAATAGCTTGTATGAAATCTTTAACTTTGAACTTGATCTTGAATGTTGATTTCAATCACATAATGTTGCTGACGAAAGATCTTGAAACACGATGATATTGATTGAGCATTTCTTTGTAAAAGACTTGAACACTTGACTTTTCACATGAATCTTCATACTCTTTAAGCTCCCCCTCAATCACATATCCATCTCTTGAATATTGAAGTAGTAAACTTTGATTGTCTGAAGACATTGTTGATATTCTTGAGAAGTAATTCCATGCAAATGTCGAACCGGCTATCTCGATCGATCTTTGAAGTTAATGAAACACTACAGCTTATTCAAAACACTTGATGAAGTAACCTCAATCTTGAATACGAATCTTATCTTCTTAATCAAACTACTTTTACCATAATGATTTCTTTGATTCAATTTCTTTGCTAGTATCTTGATTTGTCCCATATATTCTTGCTTATATCTTCTCCCCTTTCATATACTTGAATTAACCTTACGTTTCAAGCTTATATCTTCTCCCCCTCATGATGATTATGATCCGTCATGAATATCATGATCATATAAGCTTCCAAAATAAGCTCTGGGTGAAGAATATCCTTTGAAGTCCATGAAATTGAAATCAAAATATTTTCTTTTCTCTTTAACAATCAAACATTCTCTCCTTTATAACCAAACATACTCCTCCAAAATAACCCATAAGCTCCCTCAAACCAACAAATATGATTGCGATCATTCTTGTGAAGGTGGAAAGAAACTTTTGTCATTATAAGATTCGTTGAAGTAGTGATGCTTGTGAAAGGTAGAAATGTTGTTGTTGTATGTTGTAGAAGATGAAATGGAGAATTATCAGAGTAAGAACCATCTTCCACATTAACCATGAAGTTCATACATCACAAGATCATGCTTTGAAAATTTCTGATGAAACATTTGAAAAATATGATCAAAAAAATTCAAATAAGCAATGATCTCGTGAACTTAGTGTTGTGTTACCCTGGGAAACACATAACCACTAGACCACTTAGATTACTAGTTTGCACTTATTTGAATCATTAAGCAATCATTTTCAAATAGTGACCTACATTCAGCGTTGGCATGATGTTAGCACTAGTAGGATTTCCATTCAATCATTGTGAATACTAATTTATAGTATCACTCTAGAATGTTCCGACAATCTCACATAGACATGCAATGTCACGAAGACATATATCATTGTACCTTTTGTATCATTGATGTTTAATACAAACATACTTTTGTGTCCTAAAGATATTTCATTGAATATCAAATTGGCTCTATACTCTTGTGCACTTTTAGTAAGCAAGGACTGGAGCACAATGTCCTTTATTCAATACCAACATTCTCAGAATGAGAAGTCGATAGATTATGCGTTTAATCTCCGTGAGAATGAAACAAATACTTTTTGAGAAGTATTTGAGTGGCTAGGAGGGGTTGTGCATTTGCATCACTGGGTCCATGATGTCTACTTCAATACCAGAAATCAACGAATGAAATCCGATAGATTATGAGTTGACCCGGTTTCTATCCTAGTGTAGGAAAAAACACCCTTCATCTTTTCTTATAAGCCTCTCACTTTTCAACTCCAACCTTTTCATTTTGCTTATTAAGGTCATCACTTTCTCATGAATCCTATTGTCCTATTTGTAGTCTCTAAAGCCCAATTTGTATGACAGAACTACTAATTGCGACTACACTGATCAGTGGGTTATTCCTAGTGCGACTAATGATGTAATCCAATTCATCAGCTTAATATGCGGTTTGTATTCATGATCTTTCTAACCAAAGTGAGTAGTTGGGGGGGGGATTGATTGGGATGATGAGAGACATGACATGTGGACAACCATGACGTAATAGCATAGGGCAACAATGAGTAGTGTGTACCCAAATTAGTATTATAATCGATAAGTACTTCAAAAATAGTGTTTCTTCAAATATTGTCTCCATAATAGTGTAACCCAAGATAAACATATCCTAAATAATATTATTCAGCGTTGGCTGTTCCGATAACTCAAATGTTGAGATTTGTACAAAATAATGTTTAGTATAGTTATCAAATCGAAAAATGATAGTATAGGACTACTTCGTATATAATTATGCAGTAGCAAAGTAATGTGTACAATGGCGGGACATGTAGGCATGGCTAAGCAAGCATGTCAGTCAAATTATCGGAGATAGAGATCATTGTAGTTAAGGCCTACATGTAAAGCTTTCAAGGCAAGCATGGGCAATAGTGGTCAGGAAATAGGAATATGACAAGTATGAAAGGCGACATGTAATGCAAGCAAGGCAACACGTAGGCCAAAAGTAAGCAATGGTGATTCAGGTAATAGCAAGTATAATGAATTACGTGCGAGGTATAAGGTGAAAGTACATATGCAACATGTACGTTCATGGCCAAGGCATTTTCAGGTGATCTTAGGGTTTTATGTCCACCCTAACACAACTGAAGAAAACTATCCCCATCATTCCATGATCCTTCGTGAATAAGACATAATTGATCAGGCTATGCATAATTTAGGAAAAAAGATGGAATGCTCGGGCTAGTAAACTTTTATCATGTTTGAGGTTTTATGAAAACTTTAGTTTGGTTATAGTTGGGTTTTTATTTTATAAAAACCGCCATTCTCTATAACCTTATGCTCTGATACCAATCTGTCACACCTCGTTTAAGGCGGAAACATGAGGTGTGACGTTTCGGAGACATCGCATAAGATAGTAGATTACACTATAACTTATTAAAAGATTTTGGTTTACAAAGTTTCATAAAATACAATCTTGGATAGGAGTAAACACTTGTCTTTAGAAAAGCATCTTGGCAATTTGACAACTTTAGTTTAGGTACCTTCGATTTGTAATTGTTGACCACCTGAAAATGATACTCGAAAAGGTCAACATAAAGTTGGTGAGCTCGTAGTTTAGAGTATAAACCCAGTTGTTGTGCCATCATTTAAGTAGGACAATAGTACATAACAAAAGCGAAGCGCAAGCAGTATAATTAGCATTCCAACAGTAATCATAGAAATCATATCATACTCTAACATTTCATTAAATAAACAATTCATTAGTAGTCCAAGCGGTTATAGTCCTCCGAACCTATCGCCTACCAGTTGGAGCTACACAGTCGGCTAAGCAGTTGTAAGAAGTAATCCCAATAGCATGCATGAACATATACAACAGTATTCACTTACGCAATTATAGGCACATAGCATTGTCCAAAAACGTAGAAGTAGTTTAGCACAGGAGTAAAACAGTTGAAAATAGTTTTGAGTATCATTTCCCTCCAAAGAAAATAGTTTGAAAATGGGGCTACGAGAACTCACCTCAAATAGAAATGAAAGTAGCTGAAAATAGATGATCAAAGAATGACGTGCAATGGTACCCGGCCACGACCTATTAATAAGTTTTATCTTAGAGATGTGGGATATAAAAATGAAATAATGTATATGTATTTGTAAAAGAATTTGTATAAATGCTGTAAAAGGTTTTTGTATCTTGGTTGTGTGGTGATTGATGAGTAAGTAAGAGTTAAAGAAATAAGAATTAAAGTAATAAGAATTAAAGAAATAAGAATTAGGGAAATAAGAATTTAAGAAATAAGAAGTAAGGAAATAAGAATTTAAGAAATAACAATTTAAGAATAAGAAATTAAAAAATAAGAATTTAAGAAATAAGAAATAAAGAAATAAGAAATATAAATATGCTTCGGCTATTTACCCGATCCCCAAATTATTTAGATAAAACGTTCATGATAGGAATGTTTACGACGTTTTAGGCACCAACTCAAATAATAGAAGTTTTATATAAAAATATATTTTTCGTCTTTTAGTCGGATATTAAAATAATATTTTATTATTTTGTCTTTTTGTCAAGTTTTTATAAACTAGTTCGCATTATGATTATAAGTGTGGAATTTAGTTTAATTATTGAGTTTAAGTATAAAAACTATTATTAAAAATAAATAATATGATTTCGTCCTTTTGTGGGGTTGTAAGAAAATAAGTTTTTCAAAATATTTTCTAAGTGTAAGATATTCATAAAATTTCGGCATGACCCGTTCGTTTATAATCGCTTTTCCAAAGTCATAGATTTTAATAAAACAATGTTTTTCCTAAAATTAACCACTTTCGCCAATTACAAATCTCAAAACCGTTCGTTTTTAGGTTCCAAACATCATGCTCTTATAGTTTACTTAGATCACAAATAATATGATCAATTCGACTATATATGTTCATTTGATATTTTCGTTTCACAAAGTCCGTTAATAAGCCCGTTAGGCATTTGGGCCTTATAGCCCGATAATAGTCTACAAGTGTATAGTCTAAGTTTAGTCCATTAGTCATTGGGCCTTATAGCCTATTTACACATCTTTTGATTTAGTCTGATGTTTGTCCAAAAATCAAGTTTATGTTAAATAAGTCAAAGTATCCCATCATAATATGCCGAAAGCGAAACATATCAAAAAGTCAAATATGAATTTAGTCGTAGTATGAATAATCCAAAATAAGACGAACCACTATAAGTCATAACAATTCATTATTGCCATTTCTAAATGTCAAAACGAAATAAATCAATTAAGTAATAGAAATAAGTCCGAAAATAAGTCGAAACCATTGGGCCTTTAATGGGCCATTCGGTCCATAAAAATATAATAAATATTCAACACTCACTTTTAGCCTAAAGTTTATCGAAACAAACCCAATAAGCGCGTAATAATCGAATAAGCTCTTAAGAATCTAAAAATAAGCTAGATTGTCATATTAAGCTCGGAATAAGCTAATAAGCTAGAAAGCCTTTTTAGTTCGAGAAATAAGCCACGAATAAGCTAAGACAATAAGTCAAAATTTAAAAATAAGACGAAACATATTTTCTTTTGATACCCCTTTTTAGCCGAATCTTAATAAGCCACAAATAAGCACTCACGGCTTAAAAATAAGCAAATAAGCTATAAGCTTTTTATGAACAACATATTATTTTACCACCACAACCAAAATATTAAAATGACACTTTTTTTTATGTTTTTCTTTTCTTTACTTTCGAACTAAACGCACCTTTTATGTGATCTCACAACTTTTAAAGTTTAGATTTATACAAAACGCATTGTACAACTAGCATTAATGCATAATTAGATTACCAAAAGTACACAGATTAGAGAAGTTTAGAGACTTACAAAGTAGGGTTTTAAGATGAGATTAGGCTTAACCAACAACCCATATGTTGTTTCTATTACCCACATGACCACTTTAATCAAACCGAAACGTGTTTTAGTTTTCGTGTTCTTGACAAAAGTTGAAAAATGTAAGGATTGTGTGTGTTTGTGTGTTCGACCGGTTCTAAGAGAAGAGATAGAGAGAAAATTATTTTTTGATGTTTAACTTGATGTTTTGTGTGTGTGTTTTTTTTTGAATGGGATATAGACAATAGGGAGGACAAACGCGGTTGCTACAAATTAGCCATATTGTCTCCAAGGGGGCCGGTTGGGGTACATAGGACACAAAGGTATCCCTAGTTTTTGATGCTTGCATTTTTATGTAGATTACTTGCTCCGTTAGGTCCGAAAATAGACTCGAAAATTCGCGTTTTGCAATCGATTTTAAGAAATCATGAAATAACTTATAAATTAAGTTTATTTTAATTATTCGGGATAATCAGTCATAAGATTTATTTACTGTCGTGCCGGTACGCGTTATGTCATTTTTCGCTGCGCGCGGGAAGATTTCCTGGTACGTGATTGTATGTGATCGTAGACGTTTAGAAAATAGGTTTGCAGTGTAAGTTCTTGTATTTGAGGATCCGTGTTGGGGACACTCTGTTTCTCTTTGTATGTTTGGTCAACATCTGTTTAGGAACTGATCTATTATAGCTGTTAGACTAATAAAATATCATCGAAGGGAGGCTTAGTTGGTTGATTTAGTAGTTCTTGGTATTTCTGTATCATTTTTACACTATTAGAAACGGCATTCAAGAGTCCCCAATTAAAATATTGCCCTTGGCGAAGGATGTTTTAAATATTTGGAAGCTACGATACTTACGTTTCGATCTATCACACCGTGTAAAATGGAATACACGGCGAGTAAAGTGGCATTGCGATAGTGTAAATAATTTTATCGGTTCGGTTGTCGGGTTGTTCAGTTTATTTGGGTTGGTTAATACTCTTTTAGGGAAAACCAAAAACCGAATTCAAATTGGACTAACCGAACCGAAAATTGAATTTTAGTTCGGCTCGGTTTTCGAATTGATCTGAATAAGCTGAATTACATGATTTATATTATTTCTTTCGTTTAATTATGTAAACTATTGGAAAAAAAACTGCTTTCAACCCTAAAAAATGCCATATTTATAGTAAGAAATAGTTAAAATGGCTATTATATATATATAAATATTAAAAAAGAATATTTTTGTGATTTTCGTTTTTGATTTGATTCGATTTACATTTTGCTAAAATCATATATAAATTGAAACCGAATATTTTATTTGAATCGTTTATATTTTGACAAATTCGATTCGACTACAAATTTTCTTAATTTAATTGGATTCGGTTTCGGGTTTTAGTTCTGAGTATTATCCGATTTGTAAACACCCCTACACCGGCTACACGTTTATAGGAATTTGGATCTGTTGGCTTATGGCCCAAAGGCCTAAGCTATGGGGTCCCTTTTCAATTTGTATTGGGCTTGAGCTTATTATCTCCTGTCTCCATCTTCTTTTACAGGCCATCTGCTCATTTGCAGGGGCGGAGCCAGGATTTCAAGTTAGGGGGCGAATTTTTTTTATATCACAGATTCAAGAAATATAGCAAAATATCGTAATCTAGAAAAATATATGAAAAACCAAATATCTCATAAAATACGAAGAAATGCCTTAAACTAAATTAACTTACATCATACTTCATCAATCTTATTAAGAATTCCGATGACCTTGAGTTTTGATCC
>BQNB010067741.1:0-34089 GCA_026074375.1 Tanacetum coccineum | reverse complement strand
AATTGTGAGCTTATCAAGCTTAAAAATGATGGTTTAGAGGCTAGGGAGCCAATAGGTTCATGTTTTCTAAAGCCACTCACTCAACAAGAGTGGGTAGTTTCTGAGACTACAATTTCAGGTTCCATTTTCCATAATTCACTGTAGCATTTAGCTTATTCATTTAGCTTATTGTATTATCTTTGTGAATGCTTAATCATGCGTAGGATTACTAGGTTAGTTAGAGTTTTAAGTGTCTTTAAATAACTGTAACTAGAATCAATTTGGACTTAATCTTTTAATTCTGTCATATTAAGTAGTAATAGGCTAGCTGATAAACTAGCTATTTCTTATTAATAAGCTAGGCATTTTAGAGTTAAAATAGCTTAGATAGTTTAGTTTTAGTAAGAGTAGATATAAAGTTTTGGCAGCTTTAGCTTTTAAATAGATTTTAATGAGAAATTAGTTTAGACAGTCTTGGTTAAAGAGTGTTTGGATTAATGCATTTTTGACTTAAAAAGTCAACACAATCTTGTTAAAGCACTTTGCATAGTTGAGTTTCACAAATTTATAGAGTTTTAAACAGGTTTTGAAAATTAGTTAGTAGAATTTAAAAGTTTAGAGTTTAAGTATTCCTTCCTAGCACCAGGGCAGTTTTCTTGTTTAAGTAGTTTTAGTGTTTAGTGGTTTAAGGCATTCTAGTGTTCAATTATAGATAATGCATATTTAGATACATTTAGTGAGTGAGTATATGAGTTTTAGGTTAAGAGATTTGGCCTGCACTTAAGCTTTGGCCAACTGCATCAGCAAACAGCAGTATTAACTGTTGTTGCTCATAAATTTTTAGCTTCTTTTTAGCCCTTATGATTAGGAGTTAGGATTTAGTTTTAAGCAATCTTATAGCACTCTATTAGCTTTTTAAAAGTCATCATTTAGTTTTCATTTTTAAGCTGTTAATATAGCTTATTCAAACCTGCAAAAGTAGAATAGCAGCAGATTAGATTAATAGCTTATTTCTTCTAGAATTTTCATTTCTAGTTGTAATTGTTAAAAACCTTTTATCTAGGTTTATTCAAGGTCTATAGTTTAGCTTATTTCCAAAAATTCAGCTTCTAAGGATTAGTAATAAGCTAGATAGCTTATTAGGAAAAGCTTAAATTCAGTTATAAGCTAAACCTTTCACTTTTCAATAGCAAATCTCTTTATAATTTTGTTTACTCTTAGCTTATTACTTGTTAGAAATCTATAGTACACATCTTAAGCTCTATTTAGCAACTTTTAGTTTTCATTTTCATTTAGTAAAAAGCTAGAAATAAGCCATAAACTAGAAAAGTTCTTTAAACACTAGTTTCTGTAACAGTTTTAAAAAGCTAATTTTCTAGCTTATTAAGTTGTTAAAAGTTACAAGTGCTTTTGTTAAAGTTGTTGAGTATAAGCTCATCAACAACTTTCATGTTTTGAGTTTTTGCTTATTTCCACTTTTTAGATAAGCCAAAATAAGCAATATCGTAGGGTCTGTTTTGTAATTTTACAATAGTTCAAGGTCACCCGTTTTCATAGTAGTGTAAAATTTAGATAGTTTACCCGCTTGTCCTTTACTTTCCTTTATTACATTTTCTTCCCTATCTTTTTAGGAATATTAAAATAGTTTTAATATTTTTAATTTTGTTTTAATAAAATTAGGGTTAGTTTTTAATTGATAAAATTAGGGTTCAATTGGCTTATAAAATTTGGGTATTTTTTTATCATTTCATTTCTGCACACTTAAAGTAGTTAAAAACTATTTTTCTTTATTTTTCCAGTTAAATTTGTATTTTCTAGGAACTAAAATAGAATTTAAATAAATTCTTTTTCTTAAATAAATGATAGAAAATAGAAAAATAGTTGAAAAAATCTAATTCTTTTTGTGAAAATTTTATTTTTAAATCTAGTATTTTTGAAAAATAAAAGTAGAATTTTAGTGATAATTTTTAGAAAAAGTTTATTTTTAGTAATTCATTTTTCTTAGAAAATTCATAAATAGTTAAAAAATTCTAATTCTTTTTTCTAAAATTTTCTTTTTAAATTTTTGATTTTTAGGTATAAAATTTGTTAAGAATAGTGCCTTAGATTTTAAATTTTAGTTTTAGCTCACGTTTTCAATTTTTGTGCATTTAAATTTCATGCTAGTTAATTGTTTTTAGTTTGAGCTATTATATTTGTAGTGTAATTCAAAATTCAAAAATCCTTTATACATTCTTGACTTGAATCCGAATTATTCCCAAATCTCAATTCACGACTTCGTTGGGACACGACCCGAGGAGTACAATACTTCCCGGATAAAAATATACATATTGTGTTTTCTTTAGTGAGATTTTTACCTTATATTTCTCTTGTTTGAGAAGTATTTTGGGAAGAATTTTCACGGGATTTATACTATACCTATATAAATTTGATACTACCAATACCCAAAAGCCTAACATGGGGCGTAGAGTTTAAACGGAAAGAAATGGGCCCGACTTGGTCTTGGTAATGGGATAAGCTTGTATCTTATACAATATTAGCATAAAGCCCAAGCCCGTTTACCCGACTAGCCTATTAGCATAAAGCCCTAGGGGCGGTTATTCACTTACACTAATCTTCATGATTCCACGTGGCTTTGTATCTTGTTCTTGAACTTTGTTAGGTAGCAGGCTTGATCTTTATTGTTCCAATCATGCTTGTGATCTTGAACTTGATCTTGATCTTTTTTTTCATTTCTTTGTCTTTCGCCTATGAGATCTTTCATCATTACTTGCCGACCACCATACTCATACTTGTCTTGAAAGCAATCAATCTTCTTTCGTTGGGGAAGTTGTTCTTATGATGCTCATAAGCTAACAATCTCCCCCATTATTGCAGTCTTTATAGTGGTGATTTGACTTGATCCACTTGTAATCATTATCTTGAATTATGTAAGCCTAAACTTTAATCATTTCCACACATATAAAGAATAAGAGAAGAGAGAAGAGAGAAGAGATAAAAGATGGTGGAGGTGTTTGGATGGAACTTTGTTTATTTCTTAAGGAAAGAGAGAATATTTATTTTAAAGAGACTTTCCTTAACACACATTCACACGCCCTCTCTTTGATAAGAGAGGGTTTCTTATATAGCCCTTAGGCCAGCCATGGGCCTTCTCGTGGGCTTCCATGGGCCGGTTTTAGACTTTATAATATTTAGCCTAATGAACTAGCTTATCGGACTAACTATTACACGCTTATAATATGACTATCCATTATAAGACTCGTGAGATCGATCATGATCGTCAATTCACTAAATTATCAATACTAACAATATCTCCCTAAGGGGTGGTGATTGAGATCTCTCTTAGATTACAATAGTGATCCACACTTTTAATGCTAACAATCTTCCCTTAAAGGGTGGTCATTGAGATCTGTCTTTGTGACATTGATCTTTGATCTTTGATGCTTCTTATCTTGACCTTGAGTCTTGTCCGTGTAATAGGTAAACTAGTTCCTTTTGTTCCAATCATGCTCTTGTGATCTTGATCTTGATACTTTTTTTGTTTTCTTTGCCTTTAGCCTTGAGATACTCATTGTTTCTTGACGGGAACGTCTTCTTAACCAACATACTCATACTTCGACATCACTTGAAAGCTAACAATCTCCCTCGACATAGACCTTTTGACTTGATCTATTTGCAATCATATACTTGTTGTTATTTGAGGAAGTTCTTGATCATCAGAGTTACGGAAGTGTATCTTTTAATGTTCTGAGCTTACTTCAAGTCTTGATTGATGCCTTGAATATATCTTTGAGCTTAGAGTAGTGTGGCCTTGATAGATATGGAACGGAGGTGGACATCATCCTTTGTACCTGCATATGAATGGTTAGCAATAAACGCCGATATGGATGAATGTCTCGTCATTCATCGAATGGTTCGATATCAATAACCTTCGGTTCCTTGAGGACCGTTAGCAATAATATACTAACCTATCTCCTTATTGCCATTAATGACAACTCAACAGGATTTCCAGCATAAAATGATGTTTCTAAACCAGGATGCCCCGAGTGAGCTAACTGAACTGGGGGTGGTAAATCGTTGAACGCCGCATGCTGGCAACTATTCCGATCCTGTGCGACGTGGAAAGCATTTGGTTACATCGCTCGTTAGATTGAGTGTCGACCGATTGGCAACGACCTCGAAAACCAATGAGGACCATGTGTCGTAGGAATATACGGACCTCCTACAAAAGTAAAGGAAAATTCAAGTGGATTCCAAAATCAAGCTAACGGTGAGTCGACGCTGATTGCAAAGACACTACGTGAGTGAGGGTTTGATGTCACTTCACATTCAAGCTCATCGAATGGATTAGATGATGGAACGTGATTCTTAAAAGAAGCGTGTAAAGAAACGATGGGGGGTTGTTTTAGATTTTTGTAATTCAAACAGTTTCAGGTAACTATTTATTAAACTTCAACCCTTATATGTAGGGTTTGAGATCTTGAAGGATAAAACTCGAGGACCATTCAGATAATTTGTTCAACCGAGTTTTTTCAAGAGGAGGAGAATGTTGCAGGCATGTTCGAGCTTAATCTCTGGCTTAGCAGCTCGGTTCTATTTCGGTCAACACTTGTGAAGTCAAGTGTTTAATTATTTTGAAGAGATTGAAGGGTGAAAATGACAATTTATAATTGTCATCTATTTTTTTAATGTTATAATTTTGTAAGATATGTTTAGTTTTTTAGGAATTGATTTTGTTTCTTATTTGAGAAAGTCAAATTGTATTTGCTTTCTCTAGTCAAATATGTATTTTGACTTTCATTACCCTATAAATGTTAATAGTTAGGTGTTGGAAAATAAGATGATGGAGTTTTTAAATAGAGTGTTTCTCTTTGAAGTCCCGGTATTGGCAACCTTGAGGGTTTATCGAATACTTGTTCTTTGTTTTTGTGTTGGTTTCTTTGCATTCCACATTACGATAATGCATCACTTTGCCTTAAGCCTTGAGATACTTATGTTTTCTTGATGGGACGGTCTTCTTAACCAACATACTCATACTTCGACATCACTTGAAAGCTAACAATCTCCCTCGACATAGACCTTTTGACTTGATCTACTTGCAATCATATACTTGTTGTTATTTGTGGAAATTCTTGATCATCAGAGTTACAGAAGTGTATGGCCTTGATGGAAATGGAACGGAGGTGGACATCATCCTTTGTACCTGCATATGAATGGTTAGCAATAAACGCTGATATGGATGAATGTCTCGTCATTCATCGAAAGGTTCAATATCAATAACCTTCAGTTCCGTGAGGACCGTTAGCAATAATATACTAACCTATCTCCTTATTGCCATTAATGATAACTCAACAGGATTTCCAGCATAAAATGATGTTTCTAAACCAGGATGCCCCGAGTGAGCTAACTGAACTAGTCCAGGTGAGTCGTAGAAGTCAATGTGAAGTCAACAACACGACTGAAGTCCTTATCCATTATGAAACACTTTGTGGGTTAGTTTATCACTCCGTGTTCCGTGGAAGACGTTTTCAGTTCCAAAAACTGACCTATCTCTTAATAGCATATATGAAATAGTATCGATAGGTTTTCCAGCTTGCGAGTTCAATATATCCTAAAATTATATATCCCTTAAGCCCATTTCTCATCGTCTGGATGCCAGTGGTGAGGATAAAAATATGGAAACAGATGTATCTATCGAATTGTGAGGTTTAAAGAAAAACTCCATCCGGTCAAGTATTTTTATTCTCTGTTCGGATGCTCTTTTGAAGCTAACAATGGACAAGAGATCGTCTTTAGAAGATTGAACAAAATAGTTTGAAAAATCATTCGAAGTGCTTTAGGATAAAGAGTTTTTGAACACTTCAAAAGTTTTAGATTTTGAACCATTTGTCAATTCTCATTATTTCACATAGGTTACTTAGCGTCTGTGCTGGACTCTTGTACAGCTTGTGTTCTTGATTGTGAACAATAAGTGTATATAGAATTGTGTCCTAATGAGATTTATTGATTGATCTCGTTTGGCTTTAAACTCTATAGGTGCATATTTTGATTTTGGTGATCGGGGGCTGAAGTGGACTGCCACCTTTTCAATATCAACTATCTCGGAATGAGAAAGTCGATAGAAGCGTGTTGATCTTCCCGAGAAATGAAACAAACTTATTTTGAGAGAAGCTTGAGTAGTTAGGAGGATTGTGCATTGCATCATTGGGTCCATGATGACTTGTCTTCAATATCAGAATCATCTTTGTGATTACCGATATAGTATGCATTGACCCGGTTTCTGCCTAAGTTTATGGAGGGCTCATTTCTTTTCACCCTAAAATAACTTTTCTTTTTCAATCTTTAACCCCTTCAATGTTAACCAAAGCGTCCTCATTATCACCATGTTGGGTTTGTTCCGGTGATAACTCATGCGTTAGATTACATTTATCTCGTTCTCACTTTTACTCCTTTTCAAGATCTTTTCCTAAGGACTTCTATTCTATCTAATGGAATGTCCCTAGGTAGATCTCTCTGGTTCTGGCTGGATCATGGAACAATACCTATCGTTAACTACCTTATATCTTCTTTGATTATCATCACATGGTCGGTCATTGGGTATTATATCTCAGCCATTATACCATTTGAAAAACAATCAAAGTGTTTAGATAAGAAAAAAGGTTTAACACTTTAAGAGTTTTTGTATTTTGAAATGCTCCCCCTACACATGTGCATCATAAATGAGAGAGTTTTGCACGTGGAGGAAAGAGTTCGCACTTGAATCAAAAAACGATCACATTTTATCCAATTTTCTTCCCCTCAAAATTAGCATACCATATGATATTTTTTGATATCAATGGATTAAATAGCTATATGAGTTTTTGAAAGCACATGAGAGAAAACAATTATTTGCATGATTAGATGGAGCATTTTCTTTTTACTCCCTCTCAATTATTAAAGTGAGGGATGGAGTTAGTGTTGAGTGCACAAAGTTGAAAGATTTTGAATTTTCATTAAAAATTCATGAAAATTTTCTACTCGGACACTACATGAACACATAACAGTAAAGTCTTGACAAAATCGTGCCCATACAATAGGCTTTGATTTTGAGAAAATCCCTCTTAAAAATAGATTCTAGTCAAAGAATTAAATGAGGAGGGGAGTGTTGAATACACAACTGTTAAAGATTTTGAAAAATCTTTTTGATAAAGTCTTGAAAAATTGTGTTCAACAATTTAAAAAACACTTTTGCTTAGGTAAATGGTTTTTTTATAACTCAAGCCCGAGAAGGTAGAAGCTTCCCATTGTTAGGATAAATGTACTTAGTTGTACACATTCCTTTCTTTGAAGTCCGAGTTCTAAGCGGAAATACTAATAAGTCAATTGTTTTGAGCAAATTTGTGAAAAGTTTTAGATAAGTATGCTCGAAAACAAGAAGATTTCTCTTCTTTTGAAGGTAAAGCACACTGAAGAGTACACTTCCCTTTTATTTGAAAACCGAGTTGTGCACTGATGTGTACACAAGTCATTTTGATGAGCAAATTTTTGAAAGATTTTGAAAAACCTTCTGAATTTTTTTGAATAAATTTTGCTCATAAACAAGAAGATTACTCTTCTTTTCTTAAGATAAGTGCACTGACATGTACACTTTCGTTTCTTTGAAAACACAGGTCTCGTACTCAAGTATACGAAATCCATTGTCTTGAGCTTAAAACTTTGAATGTTTTGAATAAAAAGCTTAAGACCGATAAATAGCTATTCACGTTTTTAGGATAAGTTATCTTTAAAGATGAACCTTCCTTTATTTGGAGCCCGGGTTACACTCTGAAGTAACTGTAAGCTATTTATTTGAAGCACGAGTTCTGATCTGAAGTGATCAGAAGTCATCACTTTGAAGATCGAGTCCTGATTTGAAGTAATCAGAAGTCATTTATTTGAAGTTCGAGTCATGATCAGAAATAATCAGAAGTCGTTAATTTAAAGCACGAATTCTGATCTGAAATAATCAGAAGTCATTAAGACATTAAATTAGACAACAACCTTTGGAACCCATTTAAGCACGGTGCCAATGGGTTTACCCAGTTTTGAAAACTATTCGAAGGTTATGTCAATTCGATGTAAAGAGGTTGAATTCCAACAAGGACAGAAAACTGATGTTTGATTTGGAAATAATTCTCGTGGAATCAACTGATATTTAATATTCCTTTTGTTTTTCCATTGAATATGAAAACTTGGTGTTTCTTGAGGAGTTTTAAATCTTGAGGAAAAAGATTTCTATTTTTTATTGAAATTTGGTGTTTCATTTTGAGAATTCATTTTTGAAATGAATGGAAATCCTCTAATGTTTGGAATTTTCAAAACAGAGTCATTCTTGTTTTGCATTGAAAATATTTCTGATTTTGAGTATTTGAAAGGTTTTGAATGACTTTGTTTTGGTCTCCACACTTGCTTTACCCATGTAAAATGAGAGTATGGAGTGTCAAAAACATGGTTTTCCTTACTTGAATCACTTGATGTAAAAACCTTTTGAGGAGTAGGTGTTTCAAAAACCAAAGGTTTCTTCAAAAACTTTCTATCTTTTTACAAAGAGTAGGTTGTAAACTGAGAGACCTTTTTCGGAAATGATTTTAAAGATTCGCCCGTGTAAATCTTCTTTGAAACACTTACTGTTCGTTTTGAAAAGTTTGTAACCAGAGATTTTCCTTTGTTTCGGTTAAGAGAATCAACTTTTCTTTAAGAGCATTGTATGAAATTCTCAAATCGTGATATTCTTTTTGAATTGAAAGAAGATTTTGTGATGACAACTTTGATTCTAAAGAAGCAATTTATTTTAAAAACTGATCTTTGTCGGCTTTAGAATCATAAATCTTACGGGCCAATTGCCGTTCGAGTAAAACTTTTGTATTTTCAAGTTTTTCAAAATACGTTTCGAACTTGGTCGTCTTCTTTGAAAATGGTCTTTGGCATCCTCAAAATCTTTTGTTTGTTGAGTTAAAATCGTTTCGAGCTCGACAATTTTTGTTTCAAAATTTGATGTTTCGTTTTCAAGAAAAATCTTTTTCTCCCCTGTATCCCATTTAACATTTGACATGTCAGAATCATACAGAGGGTTTGGAAGAAGAACTCTCGTGATTTTTGAATCAAACTTTTTTTTTGTTTCATTGATTCACTCTTGTGAAAAACTTTATCAAACATTTTATTCGTAAATTCACACAACTGAGACTTTAAATTTTCTGCTTCGTTTTACGTGACGTTTGAACTTCTTGTTTGAACTCGTGAACATTTGATTCAATCAAACATGTATTGGTAGATCTTCTTCAAGTGATCATTTTCTTTTTGTAATGAAGGAACACTGTATTCCAACTCAATGTTGATGGTTTCAAGATCTTCAGTGTCAAACTTGTAACATTTTGTGTTTTCAGGTCATTTTACGACGTCATTTATTTCACTATTTATTTTTAGCCTCGTACGCGTTTATTTTTAATTTTAATCGTTAAGTTAAATCACGTAAACTAAAAATTTTCATACAACGTAAACGGACACCAAACAAATTAAAGTTCACGTCAAGCAAGCATTATATTATTTTTCAAAAGTAATAATCAACTTTTATATTTTATTTTTATTGGTTACGTAAAGCGTTTACGTTTCACAATTTAAATACATTTAGGCATACCCGGGAGCACCGATACCTAACTATACATATTATCCATCAAGTATTATTTTCATACAATGCTAAGACATAAATTTTTTTTGCTTCCTTTCCTTCCCTATATCACGTCAACCACAAGACCAAAAGTCACCAACATTTTTTTTATACATTACTAGTTTACACATTATACTTTAAACTACCACTTACAAAACATCAATACTTCAGGTATTATAGCTCAAAATATCCAAGATATTTCTAGCCCCTTTTCTACCATAATTTTAGGAACTAACATCTTGTTTAGGGAACATCAAGCACACCAATATCTTACAAGGACTATGTACAACACGAATCTAATTAAACCTTGTACTAGTGACTAGTAAATTGGACCATTTTTCTTCCCCTTTTTCCTCTAGTTTCCGTCCCCTCCCCCATGGTCATGTATGCATGAGTCTTGAATTTTCTAAGCAACTAGGAACCTTATTCATTTATAAGAAAGGCTAACTAAGTATTCATTCATACACATTCATATTCTTTAGCAAATCAAAACCATCTCTTTGTTTTTCTCTCTAGCCATACACGTCCCACATTAAACATCAAGATCAACCCATAAAATTTCATTCTAACAATCATACAAGTGTACAAGTATTCACAAGGGTTGTGTATTATCTAGGGTGTTTGGAAATACTTTGGAAGCTTGGTTATTATTTCTAGCAAAGGTTTAAAACAAGAAACTCAGGGTTTCGATTTGGGTTTAGTTTCATTTAGAGTTTTGATCTTGTTTTCTTCATCATCTTGCTCTCCTAAGGTCATCTAAACTCTAAGCTTTTCATTTCTACATTTACATGTTTACATACTAGTTATTTTGTTAAGTCACCACCTAGCTTTTATTTTCATGTGTTATAAAAAGAATGGGCATATTATCATAAAGACATAAATATTGGACATATCATTTTGGACATGACTAGGAAGACTCTAAGTATGTAAAACAACATGTTACAAGGTTACATAGAAGGTTTGTACAAAAATAAACAAGTTATAGGTTTATAAAACACATTTTATAAATTATAAAACCTAAGGGACTGTTTTGAAACTTTCTGTTAAGATCTAAATTTTTATAAATTCAGGACATGTCGTTATATGATAGTACATTTCACAAGGATCGTAAGCATGTAAAGAACTCGAAAAACCGATTTATAACGAAAAAGTTATGCTAGTTACGAGATTAGGATAATTAAATGACTAAAAGTGTTTTTATAAAACTTATTTTATAAAAACTGTTATGAAATCAGATCTGGTAAAATATATACATACTTTATATAAATAGTACATGTCATAAGGATTCTAAGCATGTAAGAAACTTGAAAAACGAAGCTATAACGAAGGAGATACAATTTTCGTAAAATTTAAGTTATAAAAATAGTTTTATAAACTATTTGAGTTTACTGATTTGACACAGCCATTTATAAAAATAGTGGACGTTTTATAAACATAGTTCATCTCGCCACGAATTCATACATATAAAGAACGCTAAAAACGGAGTTAAAACGAGTAAGATACGACGTTTCAAAGTTATCGAACATTATATATAAAAGCTGAAAAACCGTAAATGTTTCAGCAGCTACTGAAACTCAGTTTTGAGGACCTTCGGCTCCGATTAGGTCGAAGTGTAAATCTACAAAGTCGTTCGGAACGACATTTTACATAAACCTGCCGATTTTCATAATTTTCGGATGTATATTTTGTAAACTAGACACTTTTTTTGACATGAATAGTGTTTGTTCGTTTTTAATAAAAATTTTGCGAAACAATTTAGAATCACTTATATAATATTTATACAAGATTTAACTTTATAAATATTATTTTACAAGACGATCGAACTACTTATACGACAACATTATACGAATAATAAAAACGTTAAATCAATTATTTTTAACAAATAAATAAATTATTGGACAAGTATACTATTTTTGTAAATACGAATACATGGACATTTATTTTTCAAGATACAAATTATAGTGTTTAATTTTATAAATTAAACAAAGTTTTAGGTGGTGATGAAACGCTATAACTTGTGATGCCGCATTATATTAAATGCATTATACTCATACAACCTATATTCAATTAGGTTGCATTCGGACTTGTCCGTGACGTTTTCACTTATTTAATATTCACTATCCGTTCATTCACTTGAGGTGAGTTCATAGCCCCTTTTCCATCTACTTGTTTTACAAACACTACGGGGTGAAATTACATGCTTGTTTTACTTTTGGACACAAGTGTTTTCAAATTGTATGCTATCCAGATTATTGCCTGAATATTATTGCCTAAGTTACCACATTGCCATTTAAGTCCCTACCAAATCATGAACCGTTAATTGTTAATGTAGTGAGCGCAAGTGTTATGGATAGATCTATCGGGACTGACAATCCCCACCTGGAATTTCTGGTCACAAGTTGGCCATGGTGCATTTAACATTTAGAAGAACTTGTAGGCTGTTTGGCAGACACCCTATATTTATTTTGGGGCACTGACAGTTAAGGTTTCAGTGTCATGAGCTTAGTGCAATAATACATGTTTTGGACTATTGAACTTGTTTCATAGTCTACCGTTACTTAAATCTTGTGGTCCACTCTTTTACCGATAAACCTATGAATTCACTCAACCATTGTGTTGACCTTTAGCATGTTTAATTTAAGGTCCTAAGGTGTAATTTCTGGAGGGGAGCTGCGGGGATATCATGAAAATGGATTCTGTGTTTTCTTTAAATGCAATGCTGTATTTAACTTTTAAAAACTTATGTCATCTTTTGAAACCGTGAAGCTTTTGTATTACAAATGTATGTTGAAGGTTTATGACGCTTTTAAATATGTGGGACCTAATGTGAAAACTCTGATATTTTATAATGCATCGAATGTTACTTATTTAAAAACGTCTCTTTGAGGTCGTTTCCTATATCTTGTTTGTTATATTATGACGTGACACCCCATTGTTACCATTCCACTGCTACCAGATTTTAGGGGTGTTACAGATTGGTATCAAGAGCCAAGGTTATAGGGAACTGGGTCATTTTCAAAACCTAGTCTATAACCAGATGTTTAAAAAGTTTTTTTTCTTTTCTTTCATTTTCTTTCAAAATACAAAATCCTTCATTGCTAATCCGATATCCGCGCACGTATTCTCCGATCCTTACTCACTTTTCCGATTGTCATTATTGTATTATATAGTTTATATATAATACTTGGTTTAATTTTCGACCCCTTACGTTATCTTCTAGCGTATTACTATTCATTCATATCGGTCGATTATATAAATATTGACCATTATGATTATTTCATGATTATTATAAGATTTTTATTTTCTCCGTTAGTATCATATACCTCGACTTGACGTACTCTTACAAATTATTAACGAATTTGGTACTCGTATTGTTGTCAGAATCATGCCGCCCAGAAGATTGAAAAGGAAATCTGTTAAGAGGTTAGTGGAAAAACGTGTGGCTAAAGCTATTGAAGAATACGAAAAGTCTAGGGCTAATCCAGATAGTGCCGGAAGTTCAGGAGGAAACACTGGGAATGCTAGAGGAACTATGAATGTGCAGGGTTGTTCGCACAAGACTTTTATGAATGGAAAGCCTCACTCTTTTAATGTAACGGAGGGTGTTGTTGGTTTAAGACGTTGGTTAGAGAAGGTGGAGCAAGTGTTTGAAATTTGCAAGTGTGTCGAAGAAGATAAAGTTATGTTTGCTGCTAGTACTTTCGAGGGTCGTGCGTTAACATGGTGGAATGGGAATGTGCACACCCTAGGGCTCGTCAATGCTAACCGTATTCCCTGGACTGAATTCAAGACGATGATGACTACGGAATACTGCCCAGCAACTGAAATCCAAAGGATGGAGCAAGAGCTCTGGACTCTGACTCTGAAAGGAGATGACATCGAGGCATACAACAATCGTTTCCATGAGCTGGCCTTGATGTGTCCTGAATTGGTGCCCACTGAAAAGAAGAAGATTGAAAGGTATGTTCGTGGGTTTCCTGAAAGAATCAAAGGAAATATCACTTCTTCAAAGCCTGCAACTCTGCATGATGCCATCAACATGGCCCGTGAACTGGTTGAGCAAGCAGTTCAGGGTAGGGCTACTAGAATTGGTGAAAGCAATAAAAGGAAATAGGAAGACCACCAAAGAAACACCAACAACAATAACCCCAACTACAACAACAACAATAACCGCAATCGAAACAACAACCATCACCAACAACAAAACAGGAGACAGGAAACTGCCAGGGCCTATGCTGCAGCCCCAACTGAGGGTAGGGGTTATGCTGGGAATCTACCAAGGTGCAACCATTGCAACTCTCACAACAATGGACAATGTCCTCCAAAGTGTCGGAAGTGCCAAAGAACTGGTCATCAGGAGAAAGACTGCAGAGTTAGGGTTCCAGGTGCAGGAGTTACCCCCCTACGGGATGTGACTTGTTATGGATGCGGTGAAAAAGGACATTACAAGGACAAGTGTCCAAAAGGAAGGAACCAGCAGAATGAAGGAGCTCATGGGAGAGCTTACGTGGTGGTTGTGGTCGCGGGTACGTTTCTTCTTAATGATCATTACGCTTGCATCCTATTTGATTCTGGTGATGAGAAGAGTTTTATATCTTCTGCGTTTACACCTTTTATTGATATTGCCCCAACCGCTTTAAATACTAGTTATGAAGTAGAGTTAGCAGATGGAAAGGTGGTTAGTACCAACACTATTTTACGAGGTTGTACCTTAGCTTTGTATAACCATTGTTTCAAAATTGACCTACTCCCGACCCGACTAGGAAGTTTCGATGTCATTGTTGGCATGGATTAGTTGTCATACCAATGAGCTGTCATAGATTGTTATAAAAAGATTGTCCGTATTCCTCTTCCGAACGGCGAGATTCTTAAAGTACAAGGCGAGAGGCCGGAAAAGGATCCTGGATCACTTGCGTGTATCAAGGCTGATGAAAAGAAGCTTGATGACATTCGGGTTGTCCGAGACTTCCCTGAGGTATTTCCAGATGATCTGTCAGGTTTACCTCCTGTGCGTGAGATAGAATTCCGCATCTATCTGATTCCAGGCGCGTCGCCAGTTGTTAAATCGCCATACCGATTAGCTCCGTCAAAGATGCTTGAGTTGTCGAACCAGCTAAAGGAGCTTCAAGAGAAGGGCTTCATTCGACCCAGTCACTCTTCATGGGGAGCACCCGTGCTTTTTGTTAAGAAGAAAGACGGTGCGATGAGAATGTGTATTGACTACAGGGAATTAAATAAGTTGACTATAAAGAACCGCTATACTCTTCCCAGAATTGATGACTTGTTTGATCAATTACAAGGTGCGTGTTGTTTCTCCAAGATAGATCTTCATTCGGGATATCATCAGTTAAGAGTTTGAGAGGAAGATATACTGAAGACCGCGTTTAGAACCCGATATGGGCATTTTGAGTTCACAGTCATGCCATTTGGGCTGACGAACGCACCAGCAATATTTATGGACTTAATGAACCGCGTCTGCAAACTGTATTTGGACAAATTCGTAATTATGTTCATTGACGACATCTTAATCTACTCAAAGTCAGAAGAAGAGCATGAAGTCCACCTGAAGACGATTTTAGACTTACTCAAGAAGGAGAAGTTATACGCCAAATTTTCAAAGTGCGAATTTTGGTTGAAAGAAGTCCAGTTCCTAGGACATGTGGTCAACCGTGACGGTATCCACGTGGATCCTAGCAAGGTTGAGTCGGTCAAGAACTGGAAGACCCTTGAATCGTCAACTAAAATCCGTTCATTTCTAGGATTGGCGGGTTATTACCGAAGGTTTATTGAGAATTTCTCCAAGATCGCCAAGCCCCTCACCCTGTTGACTCAAAAGAATAAGACATATGTGTGGGGCGATAAGCAAGATGAAGCTTTCCGCATTCTGAAGGAGAAGCTATGCAATGCTCCAGTGTTAGCACTCCTCGATGGACCAGACGACTTTGTGGTATATTGTGATGCATCGAAACAAGGTTTTGGGTGCGCGCTGATGCAACGTGGAAAAGTGATAGCGTATGCGTCAAGCCAGTTGAAGACGCATGAGAAAAATTATACCACCCATGACCTGGAATTGGGTGCGGTGGTGTTCACCCTTAAAATCTGGAGACATTATTTTTATGGGACGAAAAGAGTTATCTACACTGACCACCAGAGTCTTCAGTACATCTTTGACCAGAAAGATTTGAACATGTGTCAAAGGCGGTGGATCGAGCTGCTCAGTGACTACGAATGTGAGATCAAATACCACCCGGGCAAGGCGAATGTGGTGGAAGATGCCTTGAGTAGAAAAGAAAGGCTCAAGCCAAGGCGAGTACGTGCTATGAGGATTAATATTCATTCTGGACTTAAGACTAAGATTTTGGAAGCACATGGCGAAGCTTCCAAGGATCTCAAAGCTTCAGCTGAATGGCTACGAGGATTAGAAACACATTTTGAGCGACGAGATGATGGTGGAATTTACTTCTTCGATCGTATCTGGATAGCATCAGTTGGTGGTGTAAGGAAATTGATTATGGATGAAGCTCATACTTCTAGATACTCAATACATCCGGGTGCAGATAAGATGTACTATGATCTAAGAGACTTGTATTGGTGGCCTGGTATGAAGAGAGACGTTAATGAGTACGTTAGCAAGTGTCTTACGTGCTCTAAGATTAAATCCGAACATCAGAAACCCTCAGGATTACTTTAGCAACCAAGAAGAAGTTATGCTAGTTACGAGACTAAGATAATTAAATGACTAAAAGTATTTTTATAAAACTTATTTTTTAAAAACTAATATACAATCAGGCCTTGTAAAAATATATTCATAGTACATGTCGTAAGGATTTTAAGCATATAAGAAACTTGACAAACGAAGCTATAACGAAGGAGATACGATATTTGCAAGATTTAAGTTTATAAAAATACTTTTATAAACTATTTTGAAATACTGATTTAACACAGCCACTTATAAAAATAGTGAACATTTTATAAACATAGTTCATCTCGCCACGAATTCATACATATAAAGAACGCTAAAACCGGAGTTAAAACGAGTAAGATACGACGTTTTTAAGTTATCGAACATTATATATAAAAGCTGAAAAACCGTAAATGTTTCAGCAGCTACTGAAACTCAGTTTTGAGGACCTTCGGGTCCGATTGAGTCGAAGTGTAAAACTACAAAGTCGTTCAGAACGACATTTTACATAAACCTGCTGATTTTCATAATTTTCGGATGTATAGTTTGTAAACTAGACACTTTTCCTGACATAGTGTTAAACTACAAAGTGTTTGTAAAATTTGGCGAAACATTTTAGAATCACTTATATAATATTTATACAAGATTTAACTTTATAAATACTATTTTACAAGACGATCGAACTACTTACACGACAACATTATACGAACAATAAAAACGTTAAATCAAGTATTTTTAACAAAATAAATAAATTATTGGACAAATATACTATTTTTGCAAATACGAATACATGGACATTTATTTCTTAAGATACAAATTTATAGTGTTTAATTTTATAAATTAAACAAAGAGTTTTAGGTGGTGATGAAACGCTATAACTTGTGATGCCGCATTATATTAAATGCATTATACTCATACAACCTATATTCAATTAGGTTGCATTCAGACTTGTCCGTGACGTTTTCACTTATTTAATATTCACTATCCGTTCATTCACTTGAGGTGAGTTCATAGCCCCTTTTTCCATCTACTTGTTTCACAAACTCTACGAGGTGAAATTACATGCTTGTTTTAATATGGACACAAGTGTTTTAAATTGTATGATATCCAGATTATTGCCTGAATATTATTGCCTAAGTTACCGCATTGCCATCTAAGTCCCTACCAAATCATGAACCGTCAATTGCTAATATAGCGAGCCCTAGTGTTGTGGATAGATCTATCGGGACTAACAATCCCCACCTGGAATTTCTGTTTGGCAGACACCCTATATTTAATTTGGGGCACTAAAAGTTAAGGTTTCGGGGTCATGAGCTTAGTGCAATAATACATGTTTTGGACTACTGAATTTGCTTCATAGTCTACCGCTACTTAAATCTTGTGGTCCACTCTTTTACCGATAAACCTATGAATTCACTCAACCTTTATGTTGACTTTTAGCATGTTTAATTTCAGGTCCTAAGGTATGAAGTTTAGATGGGAGCTGCAGGGATATTGTGAAGATGGATTCTGTGGTTTCTTTAAATTCGATGCACTCTTTTACTTTTGAAATCGTGAAGCTTTTTTGTTACAAATGTATGTTGAAGGTTTATGACGCTTTTAAATATGTGGGACCTAATGTGAAAACTCTGATATTTTATAACGCATAGAATGTTACTTATTTAAAAACGTCTCTTTGAGGTCGTTTCCTATATCTTGTTTGTTGTACTATGACGTGGCACCCCAATGTTACCATTCCGCTGCTACCAGATTTCGGGGGTGTTTCAAAACTTGATTTTGGCTTCATCACTGTTTTGGTTTAAAACATGACCATTTTGCACGTATGTCAAAGACTTGTTTTGAGATTTCAGTTCAAGAGAAATGTAATGTGCCTCCAGTTTTGCGAAATCCTTTTCATATTGAGCACATCGTTTTGTCATTTCTTTTTTGACATCTGCAACGTGTTTTGAAAGTTCAGTTATGGTCTTTTTGAGACAATGGATTTCACTTTTCAAAGAAGAATTTTGTTCAAACATCTCATTCTCATACACATGGTTATGTGACTCTAACATGGTTGACTCAAACTGGGATTTGAAAAATTCTATCTGAATGTCCAAAATTAAACACTTTTCATCAAACTCGTCTTCAAGAGACATGACACAATTTAAATCATCTTTCATTTCTTTAACAAGACTTTGTTCAAAATATTTTAGTTGAAGATTAATGTCTCTAGCTAATGTTTAAAATTCTTTAGACAATCGATTTTGAACTTTCGTCATGACATCATTTTCATGATTCCAAGAGGTGAAGATTTCATCTCGATTAATTTTGTGCTTTTAAACAGTTTGTTTTTCAAAATTGATTATCGAATGCTTGACAAAGCAAAAGTATTTCATTGGAAGACTGTTCCAAAGTTTTGTATCATAATTTGCCAGTTGAGCTTGTGCCAAATGTTTTTTCAAGTTAATTTCTCTTCTTTTCAAAGTAACTTTTGGTGGTTCTTCAAACTGAGTCAAACCATACACAAAACAATGATACGGGAGCGAAGATTTTCTTTGTTTTACTTTCAAACGTTTTTCTGTTTCACTTTCTAATTCCTCTTTTGAAATGATCTTTTGATCGACAGACACATCCTGTCCCATTTGGTCAATGTCATACAGACTTGGTGCTAACTCCTTGGATTTGTTCAGGATAAAAGGTTTTCAACATCATGTTGGTTCTTAAAGCTAAGGCCCTATTTTCCCGTATTGACACTATCTTCTTTTGGAAGCAACATGTGAAGAGTCTGAGCAGCTTGTCACGTTTTTCGAAGTTTGTTATCAAGATCGTTTATTTGTTTCAAAAATTATTGATTTACTGTGTCAAGTTCATTTTTCCTTTTTAAAGCGGTTGGACATACTCATCATACTTTGCATTTTCCTTGATGAATGCCTTTTCTTTTTGACAAGCTTGAGATTTAAGGTTTGAAATTTCTTCATTCAAAAGTTTAATCTATTTGCATTATTCAGATTCAGTTGTTGTTTCATTTCAAAAATGTTTTTCTTTTTTCTTATATCTCTCAAGCTTTTTTGTCAATAAGGCATTCGCTTGCTAGGCTTCGCGATTGACTTTTGTAAAATTTTCCACTTCACATTTTAAATTATTGACTAAGGAAGCAAATAATGCACGTTCTTGCTCATTATCCACATCATCATGTTCTTCCTTACCTCTATCAGGATCCATATTTGGTATATCAGAAATAATATTACTATTATTCTCATTCACCACATATGTGTCAGGAATAGATTCAGGTTGTTCATGATTTTGTATCCCATGAGCAAACATATTTTCAAATGTATCATTATTTGAATATGTTGGAATTGGAGATGAATTCCACATTTTTGATGTAATAATAGGATTTACATAGATTAGGACTTAAATGTATACTAGTGCATAGTATAAGGGCTGTGGAAACCAGAAGGGGGGGGGGGGGTTGAATAGTTTAACCGTTAATTTACGATTTAAAAGTTTACTTATAAAAATCCTAGATTCGTGTTTATGTGAGATCAACCAACAATATATGTATGAACAATTTACAATTATCAACAATACAAACACAACATAAACAATAGCTACGAAATATGAAAGACAAGATAAAAGTAAAGAGATAGAACAATCAAACCACAACACCGAGAATTATAGTGGTTCAACTACAAAGCTCTTCTTCGCCCTACTTCACTCCCCGAGTATCCGACTCGAGATTTCACTATGTCAACAAGCTCCCTTCAGGCGGAGAAAACTGTTACACGTCGCTTATACCAATTTTCGACACTAAGCTAAATGCCGAGTCCTAATCTTAGCTAGAACCAATCTACCACTTCACAAATGTATTTTAAGGCCTAAAATACTAATCGACACACATACAACACTTCCGGACTTATACACTATCCGGATCTACACAATTACACAAGAATGATATAAAGAAATCGAATCTAGAAGAAGATAGTATAGACTCACTAAACTACAACACTTCGTTTCTTGGCGCATACGAGTGTTCTTCTTTTGCACTTGAGGAAGAAAGAATGGATTACTTGTTAAACAAGTTTATGATCAAAGATTTAGAGAGATGTAAAGAGATGTAGAGAAAGATTTAGATCAGAGAAAATTGTGTGCAAAAGGTTGGAAAATAGCTGGGAACAATCCAGTATTTTTAAGCAAGAGAGAGGAACGTCTCTACTGTAGACGACGCCTTAAATGTGGGACGTTCCCAGATATATTAGGGACCGTCCTATCTATTTGGAGGTCATCCTAGGTAGACTCTCTCTTTCTTGTCTTTTAGTGGGAAAATGTTTTTCTGGTAAAGGTGGGATCCTTTTAGGGGGGAAAACCATATTTGAATTTATATATTTAAATAAATCATTTCTTTTAATTACAAAAATATTTTGTATAATTTATTTTTGTAAAAAGGTTTTGTTACATTTGTAAAAATGTAAAGTTTAAGATAAAAAGGTATATCTTTGATCATTAAACAAGTTTAATGATTTGTTTGTACATACCTTAAGTGATTTACGACGAAATGAAATTTTATGACTAATAACGTGTATACATTTATTTTTATCGTATAACGTTTTTACATTTTGTCATCTTTAAAATGGAGAGGTCAAAAAATATAAATAATGTTTTTAGACATTAACATTATTTGTATTAACAAGGGCTACAAGTGTAAATTATTTATACTTAGCACATCTCTAAGTATATATAAGGCTTCTTAGCCACCATAAGATGTAACACTCATCACCAACTCATTTTGTATCAATATCAATTTGAGAAAAGGAAAACTTAAGAAAATTCTCCCTCTACACACACACTAAACAAACCTTGTATTACACACACTTAATTCCATCAATCAAGATCTTTTTAGTTTAATATGTGGTATCAAGAGCCAATGATTACGGATTAGTGTTATTTTTAGTGCTTATTCATGTTAGAGATTGAGGATTTGCTTATTTCTTGCTTATAGAAGTGCTTATTTCGCCTTATTGAGCTTATTTTTTAAATAAACTTCACGTCTTATTTTTAAAGATCACAAAACGATTTCATTTGATTCAAAACCTAAAATGACATGAAAAGCTTTAAAATTTTGAGAAGAATGTCGTTAATTTGAGCTTATCGTAGTGCTTATTTTGTTAGCTTATTTCGTTTAGCAAAATTTTCATTTGTTTTAAAAGGAAACAAAACACATTACTTTGTGTTTTAAAAATGAAGATGACAAAAAGTTAGTTGTTAAAAACGGGATTCGAATAAGCTATAAACATAGAAATTTTGAGCTCATTATGATTCGACTATTCAAAAACCTCAAAAACAGACAGAAATTGCAAGTTTTTGTTGTAATAACCATTTTTGAAAGCTTTGGAAATCAGCTTGTAAAACTTGTAAGAATAAAGCTGTAATAATCAGAACATTTGGATTATTTCTTTTTCTGCAAGTGTACTTGTTCATGCGTGAAATGGACTAAAAGCTGTGATAAAGTTTATTAACTGCTTGAGAAAAGGATGTATGAAGTTTTTGTTTGATGTGATAAAGTTTATTAACTGCTTGAGAAAAGGATGTATGAAGTTTTTGTTTGATAGCGAAAATTTATCATGTGTGATTATCTAATGGTTTTTCAAGTTCACTTTTCAGCAAAGTTGTACTTATCCTGCATGTTTGTACAATCTGCGACAAAGTTTGAAAAGGACTTGAGTTGTGGATATAGTTTTGCCAAAGCTGCGACAACAGAAATAGGGCTTTGAAAAATGCGGAAATAGGGTTTTTTTCCAGCGGATATTATCCTGTACAAGCTGCAGAAATAAGGGTAGTAAAACCTGCAGAAATTCAGCAAGAATCTTTCTACAAAAGCTACAAAAATAAGTCTTCTCAAACCTGCAGAATTAAGGTTGTTCATTTTAAGCGATTATTGTTTTTATAACCTGCAAATAAAGGTTGTCAAAAACCAGCGGATATTAGCTGCTCAATCCTACGGAAATAGGGTTCTGCAAACCAATGTTTATTCTCCCAAAATTTGTGGAAATAGTTTTTTGTTTGAAACCTGCGATTATTCTTTTTGTAAAACTTGCAGAAATAGGTGTTCAAATCAGCGTGAATCATTCTCAAAACTAGCGAGAATCAGGTTGTTAAGTGTATGCGAAAATAGGGTTTTGAAACATATTAGGGTTTCTCTTGTTGAATTAAGGTTTCTAAGTTTGGATTAGGGTTTTACAAGTGTACGTTGAGGGTTTAAAGGTTTCATAACGGGTTGATTTTAGTTTGTAGATTACTTCTTTCGGTTCAAGGAGCGTTGGATTCAAACAAAGTTCAAGTAATTTCATTCCGAGATTGACCGTACTCATTAAGTCGAATTAAATCGACATTTACCGAGTAGAGTTGAGTCGGGGTTAAGGTTATGGTTTAATACAACCGCTATAAGTTTTTGATGATATATACCCCTCAAGGGCAAAGTAGTTTCACCTTTAGTCCATTAACGCTTGTTATTTTGTCATGTTTTGAATTGGTGTGCATCGTTAGTTCATTGATTCATTACATAACGATTGTTAAAACCTCATTTCATTTTTTGAATTAACAAGATGAGTCGTGACATTATTACGGTTGGTTCAACAATGAGAATTCCGTTGTTGTATCGGGGTGAATACTCTCAGTGGCGTGAACGGTTTATGAACTATCTTGAATAACAAACAGATGGTGAAGCAATGATTCATTCTATTACTCATGGTGAACAACCATTTCCTGTTGTTACTCAAGTGTCACTTGCTGGAACTACACCAAATGCACCTCCTATTTTTAAGGATCCTAAATTATGGACTGCTGGAGAGAAACAAATTAGAAAGATTGATCGTCTTGCTATATCTCTTTTGATTCAAGGGCTTCCAAATGACATTTATTCTTTTATCGATAGCAACGATACTGCTCAAGAGTTACGGGATGCACTAGAAAGGAAGATGTGTGGTTATGAGTATGGTGAACAAGATAGGAAAGCTACAATTTTGTATGAGTATGAGACATTCAAAGCTACTGAAGGAGAGCAATTACTTGATACTTATCTTCGTTACTTACAAGTGATTAATGATTTGAAGAAGTGTGGTTATAAGAAAGACAATTGTAAGTTGAATTACAAGTTCTTGAACAATATGCAACTAGAATGGAAACAATATGGTACATTGATGAGGCAAACCAAGAACTTAATGGATATCAACATTGATGCTCTTTACAACATTCTAAAGAAAAACCAAGGTGACGTGAACGATGCATCGGGCATTAAGAAGAAAGCAGTTGTTGTTACTTCAGATCCATTAGCGCTAGTTGCTGAGAAAAAAAAATGAGAAAAGGCAAAGAGAACGTTGTAGTTCACTCAGAGTCGGAAGAAAGTGATGATGAAGATATTAGTGATTTGAAAAAGATTATAGCGTTGTTAGCAAAAGCTATTATCCGGAAGAAATACTATGCTAAACCAACGAATAATAATTTGATAACTTCTTCAGCATCTACTTCAGCAAACAAAAAACCAGAGTATGTGAAGTCAGAGGAAAAGAAAGAGGATAAGAAAGAAGACAAAAAGAAGCGGGATATGAGCAAAGTAAAGTGCTACAATTGCAAGAAAGAAGGATATTTTGCCAACGATTGCAAGAAAGCAAAGGTCAAGGACTGCAACTACTACAAGACAAAGATGTTGCTAACTAAGAAAGACGGTATGAACAAGCGCTTCTTGCTGATGACCAAGCATGGATGGAGTCAAGTAGTGATTCAGGTCAGGAGCTTAGTACAAATAGGGTCTTCATGGCTAAAATGGAAAAGAGTCTTTCAGATTTAGAGGAAAGCTCATCATCTGCTGAAGAAACCATTGTTGAGGTATCTTATTACACCTCTGATTCTGAAAGTGAATCTAAATCTGAAACTTTAGAATATTATGATAACTCTACTAATTATGGTTTATTTGTGGACAATGATGATGATCAAGAAACTTTTCATGTTGCAATTGAATCTGCTAGTGAAAATTTTGATGAAAATCATATTTTATCTCAAAAAGATCATGATGAGTCAGACGTTGATCATAATGATTCTAAAAGAAAAAAAGATAATTCCTTTGATAAATTGATTGCGAAGTTTAATTAAAAGATTGCTAAATGTCAGAAACAAATTGAGAAAGCAAATCAACAAAGCACATGTTTGGAAAAACAAAACAAAGCTTTACAAGATAAAAATGATGTTTTGAATAATCAAGTAAACACTTTTGATGGGAAAAGTAATGAGTTTGATGAACAAATAAAAGTGTTGAAAGAAAAGAATCATGATTAACGGAATTCTTACAAGATCAACTCAAAGTTAAACATATTGTGATTGATACTCACACTGAATGTCAAGCACAATATGCAAAACTTGAGGAAGAAAGATATCAATATATGATTAAATATTCTGCTCTTTGTGATAATGACAAACAACATTGGAAAAAGGTTGATGAACAAGAAATTTTATATGATAATATGAGTCATCAATTAGTTGAGATGAATAATAATGTCCTAAGGCTTTAATAGAAAATTTTAGAAAAAAAAACAAAAATTTCAGATTTAGAAGAGTGTGTGCGTAACAAGGACTTAGAAATTAAAAAATGTTTGGAAGCTTAAATGATTGTGAAATCAAACTTCATAAGACTGGACAAACACGTCTGACTATACATATAATCAGGCCTTCTAAGGATAAAATGTATAATGGTCAAAAAAGAATAGGTTTTGAAAATCCAAGTTATTTTTGAAAAGCAAAAGAGTTGAGACCTAGACTTTACGATGAGAAGGTTATTGGTCTAGGGTATACTCTGATGTTTCTCAAACATTCGGATGAAGCTTTGGAAATCAAGAAATTTAAAACAACAAGAGAAAATAAAATTGAGTTTGCATATGATTATGGAAATTTAAATGTAAGTTATGTGAATGAAAAGATAAAATTTTCGGATGATTACTTTCAAAAGATAATAAATCAAGATTTTGACAAGATCGATTCTCCGTTTCAGCAAACAAGTTCACTCAAACCATATGTTCCAATTGTGATTTTAAAAAAAAGATCATAATTACTTTGGAAGATGGAGTGGTAAGTCTTTTGGAAAAGGAAAAAGAAAATTTGGAAATAATTGTGTCTTTGAAATCAAAAGGTTTTGAGTTGAGTGAGAATGCAATTTCTAAATCAGAAAATTAAAGTGAAAATGATTTTCAAGTGGTTGAAAAAGGTTGTGACAATTTGGAGAATTCAAAAGTAATTGCTGCAGGGATGTTTAAAATAAATGTGTCTCAAAGTGTTTCCCCAATTTTAGTGTCAAAAACGTCTTGTGCTTCAAATAATGTTAAAAATAGAACAAAAAGAAAAAGGTGTAAGAGAACATCATCAAAACAAAAAAACAAGTGAATAGTGATGTATTACATGCTAATAGAGATTTTGTTCAATTTTCAAATATAGACACTTTTAGTAGTGTTAGAAGCATAGCGGTGTTATTTGGATGAAGAAAGGGTTGTTGTCATGTAATAATTCTCATCACGTAGACACTAAATGTTCTTATGCGTGTAATGATGCTATCAATGTTTTTTTGTAATTCTAGATTGCATGTTTCTTATGATTTGAATGATTTGTACGTTTTTTATGATGTGAGTATAAGAAATTCTTGAGTTAGCAAGATGCCTTTTAGGAAAAAGCCTCGTGATTCTTTGAATGTGCGTTCTAAGAATAATTCGAATATTTTTTTACGTAGAACCTTGCTTAGGTAGTTTCCTATAATGCAACCGTTAGCTGAACCCGTAGCTAAATGGATTCTCAAAGTTAAGCGTCAAATAGATAAAATTTCTAAGACACCTAACTCAACGAGACCCATTTTCAAGTGGGTACCCACAGTTTGTTGAATGTCGTTGGTGTTTTATTTATTACAGATTGTCCATATTTATCTTTGGATTCTCGATTCGGGATGTTCAAAGCATATGACGGGTAATATTTTTGTAGAATACTAGTAATCTTAAGATCAAACCAAGAACAAGAGTGAGATGTGGGTTGGGATGTTAGAGAGAACTTTGATGGAATATGGATGAATGTATTAATGAAGTGTAATGGAAAAATGGAACAACCAACCCTCTCCAAGACTAGGAGAGGGTGTATAAAATAGGGCTCTTACCATGGCCGGCCATGGGCTTGGTTGGGCCACCCATGGGCCTTGGGCCGGACTAGATTCTATCTAAATCATTATACTAATACGAGCTTATGACCTGTTAAACTTGGAAGTGACGAAACTTTTCGTGTTTCCAACAATCTCCCATAAGGAGGTATCCAATTTACAGACTTAAACCTAGCATACTTTGCTTTATCCATTAGTCTTTAGCTCGTGATCCTTGACTTTTCTTCTTGTGTATATGTTGTAGTGATCATGACTTTCTTGGATTGAGCTTGTTACTTGAACTTATATTTGACATAGTTGATCTTGTTGCATCTTGAGATCATCAACCAAGCACAATCTCTTACGACCCATCTTGTAACTTGCCTCTTGGGACTTAGCGACTTTCTCGGATCGACAATCGTATACCATTTTTGAAACGCTTTATGTTGCATTCTTTCTTGAAATTTCTTTAAACTTTAAACACTTCGACACTTCTAGAAAGATGTGTGTAATCAGAGTAGCGTAAGTTTGAAACATGTACTTGAGCTTTCATGATGACTTTATGTTTGGTCGGCTCGGTATGAGCATGTGGTTATGGATCTTGTGAGACAGCTGGAAACCAGGGACCTCCACCACCATTTTAAATTGCATGCATAAAATTGTTAGCAAATAATGCAGGAGAGGAACGGAATATGCTTTGTCATTCGCCCCTGGATTGGTTGGGAAACCTTCGGATCCGTGGAGGGATCGACCTCGTGATTGATAGATTCAATTAAGAAGAATCTTCTTGAAGGATTTTCCAGTGGTGTATTGAATCTTTTAACACATATAGTATTAGATTCATCGTACTCAGGATGTCTCTCATATCGGAACTTATCAAAGCAGGACTGCACGATAAGAGTGAACCAGTTGAGTTACTATCTCACCGATTGATTATAGAAAAATTATATTTGAAAATTCAATCGGTGTATCACTTACAAAATTAGTTTTTGTGACACACGGAGACTGTATTTTATTTAGTGTTAATTTTTGTTTTTTTTTTTTTTTTTCATTTCTAAATTCTCTAACAACCGTTTGATGATCCATTTCCTAGAAACAAGTTGCATTCTTTATAGATCGCACCATCGTTTTTTTCCAGTTAGTCAAAGTGTGATTCATAAATAATCGCACAAGTTACCTACCATAAGCTTGTTAGATGTTTGGCTCAAGCGGATTTCCATCTTAATTGCTGGAATGAATTCACTCTGATGTTCTGGCAAATTCACATGGTATAATTGCAGACGGACTCTTAAAGGTATTTTGTAATTCACAGTGTGTGACTTAGAAAAGTATAATTTGACAAGTGTCCTATGAGATTTATGGACTGATCTCTTTTAGCTTTGACTCAAATAGGTGGCACTTTGATTTTAGTGCTCGGAGGCTTAGAGCTGAGTGCCACCTTTTCAATTTCAACTAAACTCGGAGTGCGATAGGCAATAGAATGAGGTATCTAAGTTGAGTTGAGTTTGAAAACAATGGTCTTTTGACTTGAGTAGATGGGAGGGGCTATTGTTGCATAGCGTCACTGGGTCCATGACTGTTTCAATGTCGAGACAACACCGGGTGTTTCTGACAGCATATGTTATTGACCCGGTTTCTACCTATGTGTTGGAGGGCTTCTTATTTTCACCTTTATCCTTACTTTTCTTTTTCATTCTTCAACCGCCTTCATATGCATACCGAGACTCATAACTTAAAACCTTGTTGGGTTTGTTCCAGTTGTTAGCTCCATCTCAGTCTGGCATTAAATTTTTTGTTTTTTTTTTCCCTTTCTCACTTTTTTCCTGTTTATATCATTCCTAAGGACATCTACACTAATAGTGGATATCCCTGGGTAGATCCATCGGCTCTGGCTGGGTTTCATGGGATCTGAAAAAACCTAAGACTAACCGCATTATAACTTCCTAATTTTAAAGACATGTCGGTCTTTTGGGTATTTTATAAGATCCTTCAAATAACATTGAAACTTCAATCATAGTGTTTGATATAAATAATCAAAAGATTTAACTTTTAGGAGATTTTCTTTATCACTAAAAGCTCCCCCTTAACATGTTCATCGTAATCGTAATAAGTAATGCTGGTATATGGAGCTGCATTGAGTCCATTTTATTGATCAATTCTGTTATATTAATTAAGTCCGGGTTAAAATCAATTTTCTCCCTTATTCCCAAACTGTTAATCCTTGATATTTTGGATATCAATTGATTAACCGTTAGGGGACAAATGAGTATATGATAGCAAATTGGAACATTTTATTGCTTCCCCTCAACTTTTGGGGTTTATTAAGATGATGCCGAGTACAATTATTTGAATTTTAAAATTTAATGGAAATTCTTTTG
This sequence comes from Tanacetum coccineum, assembly GCA_026074375.1. Taxonomy (NCBI): domain Eukaryota; kingdom Viridiplantae; phylum Streptophyta; class Magnoliopsida; order Asterales; family Asteraceae; genus Tanacetum; species Tanacetum coccineum. The sequence goes on along the minus strand of BQNB010067741.1, from coordinate 5,230 downwards.
CAAAAAATTTGTACTCGAGCTCACTCTAATTATTCAACCAAAAAGGCTACACTAATAATGTACATTTCACAGGATAAGTGTATTTACGAGGAATTGTCCTTTTTAAGATGAGAACAACATATGATAAATCATATGGTCCTTTGTAGATGCCGTAGGTCACACCCGTATGGGTCGTCTTCCACCGACAAAATCTCTCCAACTCTCTCCTTATCATCCTAGTCTTTAGCTCTTTTTCAAACGCCTCGGATCATAGCTCTTGCGTTTTGCTTTGTCACGTTGGCTCCAAAAAGTCTGTGGCATATACTCCATTCTAATACCCTTGAGGCGTCATTTGTGCAAGTCCCGAACGTCATCTAGTAGTTACATCGACTCGAACTTGTGTAGTTCGTCAATGTGCATCAATCTGTTCTCTTGTCTTTGTTCTCGTAGATGAATCCTCTTGGATCTGAGTTTTTTTTTATTGGTGTATAAGCGTATTGTTCTTCTCTGATTGGGATCTGTACGTATCTGCTTTGTGAGTTGTGTTTCTTTGATAGCTTTCAACCACCCAGTGAAGATCTTCCACACGCCTCTGGATGGACAACTCTTCTTGTAAACATTCTTAAGGAAGACATTAAATGCAATACGTTCCTTCAACGTTGCAGTTTTTGTCACTTTTCTTGCACCGAGAAGATAGCAGCATGTATTTCAATGTCTTGGATACTTAGTATGTGGAAGTCGCCTTCTTTGAACTTGTATAGAGCATCATCCTCCTTCGTACCAGTAATCCAAGTCAAGGATTTTTCTTATAGTCTGCCATACGACTTTTTCAAATCATTAGTGACAGCAATAATCCGTTCTTTTTGAATAGACGTCCCGGCTGATCCCTTGAGGTTCAAATGCATAGAACGGGTCTGTCGCTTTTTGCACCCAATGCTAGATTCCCAGAGGGCAAATTTGTCGTATTTGACTATCATTTGACTCCACATTGAGTTAGGCACTAAGTCTTCTATCCATTTGATATGCCCGTAATCTGCAGCTGTAGTCTTTGTAACTGAAGTAGAGTACTTACGGCTTGACACACCACCACGTAGGTACTCCAGGTCGTTATTGATGAAGTGATGAAATGGTATAACACGACGACCTTGAGAATTTGGAACTAACGGTAGTGGCTGATGTGTCGCAGAAATGAGGAATATTGACAACCTTCAGGGTTGATCCAGTCTAATTTTTCGGTTGTGGCTTTGTAGACTTCCTCACAAAAATATTTAAGTTCAGTCAAACTCTTGCAAGTGCCTTTCATCAGCTCAAATGTTGGACCTGCTAGCAATTCATGTGTTAGAGTTTGAACATTTAGCCGATTCATCACAAAAGCGTGGAGAAGAGTTAAAATGTTAGAGTCGGTTAGTTCATCGAATGGCTCTCGAGGTCCTGTTGTGCCAGATTTGCTAAGCAAGGTTGAGACCGAATCATGGAACTAGGCTAAGTAGAACAGACTTATTCATGCCCCTTTGAGAGGAGAGGTAGTCGTGTAGGTGTTTGAAACCAGTCCAGGAAAGATGTTGGACCTATTCGTCTGCTTGTTCATCCTGGACACTTGTTTCAAAACTCCTGATGTGAAGGGTGCTTCAAAGACATCAGTAGTTTGCCGTTTGCTTCCTCTACCGGAGCGATTACGCTGTAGCAGAATTTCTGGTGAGTCTTTGATCTGTACTGGTGTCTTTCCTGCTGTATTGGTTTGTCGTTTCACTTGGAGCAATCTGGTACGCGTGGGTCTTTGCCTGACCTTCTTCTTTTGGACCCCCGGGTGTCGGTGTTCCAGCGGAGGGTTCTTGATTCATCTGCCACCATCTTTAGGTCTTTTAATTGTGCCGTATCGACATATGTATCTAACAAGATTTTGTCGGCTTCATACGCATCAACTAATGCCTTGTAGAGCTGTTCTTGTAGTCTGACCTAGTGGATAGAGTTTGTTAGCTTCCATCTTGGTCATTTAAGATCTTTGTTCAGCTCTAATTCTGAACGATTTGCTAGCTACAGCATGAGTTGTGTTGGCTTCCCTTGACTGATCGCATAGAACTCAGACTTCGAGTTGAGAGACGTTACTAACTTCTCAATTTTTCGGAGCTAATTTTGGGAGACTTCCTTTTTGGACTTGTTCCTTGATAATTTTCTTCTTTCCTCATCGATTGAATAAGGAATTGTTGTTTTGCAGTAAGTTGTAGACTCTTCTCGAATTCTGTATACTTCATTTGGCACTGCAACGTCCACTGCTTCCTTGCATTTTATTTGCTAGATATTGATCAACAGTGCAGGAATGGAGAGAGAGGCTTCAGCATATTGATTCTGTTTGTCTGAGTTCGAGAAGTGTATTCTAACGCTTTTTCAGGTATATTATTCAACGGCCAAAAACAACGAGGCATAGTTAGGAAGATTTTGTTGGCGAGGTGCTTGTAGTAGACCAGGTGTCAGAATTGGTCGTTGTTGAGTTTGAATGCGAAGAGGATACGGTGTTGGGGGCGAGTGATTTGTGCAGTGGTAGGATGGCTCCATGAATGCTGTTACAGGTAGTATCATTAGTGAGGTGGCCTTCTGTATGTTGTCCAATAAATATCATCAACACCAGTATCTTGGTTGGATTCAGCATGCTGGGGAGACGAATCAGATGATACAGACGAGCTCTGTGTTGACCATCAGATTACCCGAGGTAGGGTCACAGTGAGTGTCTACAATTTCTGGGTTGCTTGAACCTGGGTTAATCATTAATCTGTCTATTTCTATAATCTCTTCCATCAGGATCGGTTTTTGTATCTACGATGCCTCATATCCTTGATCCTCTTCATATGTAGCCTCTTCATCCGACTTTGCTCCTTTAACATTCGTTCCTTCAACTTCATTGTCACCATCTTCGTCATCTGATGCTGAAGTACTAGAGGGTGTATCACTATTAGTTTCCTCTTCATGTACTATGTCATCATCATGAGTTGTGAGCTTTGGATGGCCAAAATCATCACCCATCATCGTACTGTTCAGTCTGTTCTTCAATCATCATCATCTTGAATTTCTCATCAAATCATGTTAATTATCTCTTCAATAATCCTGTGTTGTCTTATTAACGTCATTTTGATTGCATCTTCTTTATCTGAGCCTTGCTCATCATCTTGATCATCGTCACTTGATTTCCAAGAGATATCCATTCTTGAGTCATAATCAGGTGCAATCGGGAACCCTGGTGTAACACCAGTTCCTTCATCTGCACCAGAACCTTGGCATGAGAGCTTGTGAGTTTCTGACGGCTTCTTTTTTTGTGTTTTTTTTTTGAGTTGCTCAGCCTTGTCAATCGTCTCAGAGATGGTCTCTAATTCTGTAGTCTCTAGTTTTCCTTTTCCAGACTTTTTTTCTGTTGGCTGGCAGTGGTATGGCTTTGTTTGTGATTGTATCTCGTATTAGTTTCTTCTTGCTTCCTTTTTCTTAGGAGGGAATTGTTCTTGGAAGCCATAGCATATACTCTTTGTATCGATTCGAGAGTTGCGGATGTCATCGTTGGTTAATTGCACGTGGCAAGATCAGCCCCGTATAACTATGTTAACTTTATTCTTCATTCCTTGAGATGACATTGATTGTAGTGAACATTGGGTCATCTCTGGCATAGTGCCAATTGACCTTGTTTCTTCTAGGAATTGAAGGATCTTTTTCCATGACAAAGTTGACGACTAACTTGGTGAACCGAGGATAGTACATCGCATTGCCCTTCTTCGTATTTTTGTTCTCAATCTTGAAAATGAAGTCCTCCCACAGAAGATATGCATAATCAACATTCTTCTTATTGTACATACCCCACAAGATTTGAGCTTGAGAAAGACGAAGACTGTCATATGATGGTATACCACTGAGACATTTGTTGATGATAGCAGCAAATGATCTCCAGGGTTGATGCAGTTTATTGACATTAACGTCAGTGATCTTCCTTATATCTCCAGAATGACCAAGACTAGCTAGAAAGATGAGAATCTCCTTCTCAAGAGGTGGTTCTACAAACTTCTTATTACCGACTTTAGGGCAAATTTGAAGAATGTCTCTGAATTGATCAAGACCGATAATGTGCTTCTTGTTATTCATCTTAAATCGGACAGATCGATTATGAACATAAGCAGAAGCCCAGAATTCCTGCATATAGATCTCTGGAGCATCTGCAGTGACTTGGAAAGCCTTGTAGAAAGGAGTGAGCTTTAACACATCGTAGACCACTTGAAGGGTTGCTTCCTTTGATGTGACATCCGAACTTAAGCGAAGATTGCATTTACCAATCTTAAGTCGGTCAGCCGGAGCCACCAATGCATCATCCAAAGCAATCTGATCCGCTATTGAAATTGCCATGAGTCTGTTTAAGAAAGAGTGAGTGCAGTTTATAAGAAAACACAATCATTCATTCATGAGAACCTTTATGACTTTTAGCACTTTTGAAGATCAATCTACTTAGATAGACGAATAGCGTGTAAGACAAAGGCACCTATCCTAACAATTAAGTTGAATGTAGTTAACCTTGGTTTTGTCAAGCTTTTACTGTCTATTTTAAACTAAGAGATTTGTTGAATTTAATCTTAGTTAGAAAAAATTTGATCTTAAGTGTGTTATGTCAAAAATTGGTCAAGTGTTGATAACTCTACTCGTTCGGTCCTCAAAAGGAAAAAAAACACAGTCACTCGTTCGATCCAGTCACATAGACGCTCGTTCGATCCATGCAATTAGGCACTCGTTCGATCCATATTAATAGTCACTCGTTCGGTCCTTGTTTGCAATCACTCGTTCGATCCACATTAAGAGTCACTCGTTCGATCCATACAAGTATTCACTTGTTCGATCCATACAGTCCCTCGTTCGATCCATACAAGTATTCACTCGTTCGATCCTCACTAGGATCCACTCGTTCGATCCTCACATTTAGACACTCGTTCGATCCAATTTAAATGACGCTCGTTCGATCTATTTTGTAAAGTTCTTGTTCGATCCACACGTTAGACACTCGTTCGACCCTCGTTAGATGATACTCGTTCGGTCCATAAATCACTTCGATCGACCCTTACACTAAGACACTCGTTCGATTCAACACACGTTACTAGATCGGTCCATAAGGTTTATACTCGATCGATGTCTTAAATTTGTGCAAGATCCATATTTAACTCTAAACTAGCATTTTCATTGAGCCATAACAATCTCATACACAAACATATCATATTGTTACATTATTTCG